>JAODAL010011148.1:0-101356 GCA_025379985.1 Phyllomedusa bahiana | reverse complement strand
AATTTTTTTTAAGTGCGGAAATAAAATCCAACCCCGTGGAAAAATCGGGGCGTTTTGTGTGCACTAATGTGGATTTCTCTTTAAAACAAATTTTGGGCGGGGATTGAATCAGTTTGGGGGATGCGGAATTTTGAAAAGGTTTTGGGCACAAAACCCCGGGGCATCAGAGTCAACACCCAAATCAGGCGTGGAACATCCCCCAAAAAATTGGCTCTCCCAAACCCCAAACCCCATTTGGGCAGGAACCATCCCCCTTTGTTGACATGAACAGTCTGCTGTAAAACCCGGGGTTCACAGACAGAGGGGCTTTGGCACTGGGAGACTGCTGAAGTTCCTTTTATTTTTTCTAGGGAAGGGGTTTCCCGAACCTTTTGCACCATGATGGAAGGGGCACCCGGGCTACCTCTGCGGAAACCGCTTTCCCGGGCCGGGCCACCGCTGCCTTCCCTGCCCCGGGTCACCCGGGAACGCGGGCCGGGGAGAGCTCGGGCGTCCGGGGGGTCACAGTTTCGGACCCGGGGGCCCCCCCGAAAGCCCCAGGGCCTAACAAGGCTGAAAGTCGGGACCCCCGGCCGCGGACCCCAGCGTTTGGGTTTGGGGGCGGCCCCTTTGCCCCCAAAGCTGGACACCCGACGCGATGTAGTTACTTTCATCGCCCGCTCCCTTTGTCCCCCCGGGGGTTCGCATAGGCCCGTCAAAAAAGGGCTGTGCCCCGAGGACGGGACGGAAATGGCTTTCCCCCCCGGCAAAGGAGAGAAGGGGACAGAAGAGGAGCCCCGGGGTTGGGGGGACGGAGGAAAGGTGACATTAGTTTCAAATTTTTTTTTGTGTAATATATATATGACTGGGGGGGGAGCTCCATCTGTCTGTATCCCTTCCTGGGGGAGCTCCATCTGTCTTTATCCCTGCCTGGGGGGAGCTCCATTTTGCCGTAAAACTCCCCTGGGGGGGGGCCCCATCTGTCGGGTTTTACTCCCTGGGGGGAGCTGTAAAACCCCGGGCCTGGGGGGCCCATAAATTTTACAAAACCTATCGCCAAAAGGAGCCTAAAACATAAAACCCGGGTTTTAATTAAAGGGGCCCTTTAAAATACCCCTTTCCCCAAACCCTTAGGGGGATTTTATTTTAATTTATAAAAAAGGGAGATGCGGGTTTTAAAAGTGAAAAATTCTTATATTTTTTTGGGGGTCTAAATCTGCAGGGATGATTTTTGGTCGGAGAAGTCACATGAAGGTTAAACCCAAAAGGTGGAGAAGAAACCAAATGTAAAACGCCCCTTATTTGGGAAAAAAACGTCACAATGCGATAAGAAAAAATCCCGCCTGAAATGGAATCTTTTACTTTGGTGCAAAGGTAATACTCAGAAATGGGGGTGGCGGTATTATTAAAACCCCCCAACTTTTTTTGGGAGGGGGGAAAACGTACCCGGTATTATTCCATCACTACTTTGGGGGTTTGGGGTTGTGGTATTATTCAGCCCCACTACGGGTGGTGTTGGGTTTTTTTTTCAGCCCACTACGGGGTTTGTTGGGTATTATTCAGCCCACTAACGTGGGGTTTGTGGTATTATTCAGTCACTACGTGGGGGGTTTTTGGGGTTTTTATTCAGTCACTTACGGGGTTGGGTGTTGTGGTATTTATTCGCCCACAACGTGGTGGTGTTTGGTATATTTCAGTCACAAACGTGGTGGTGTTGTGTTTTAAATTCATCACAAAACGTGGGGGGTTTTTGGGGTATTATTCAGTCATTTAACGTGGGTTTTTTTGTGGTATTATTCATCACTACGTGTTGTGGTGGGGGTTTTGGTTTTGTTTTTAAATTCAGTCATTTTACGTGGGGGGTGGGGGGTTTGGTGGTTTTATTAAAGGCACTACTGGTGGTGGTGGTGTTGGGTATCATTAAAATTCACTACGTGGGGTGGTGGGGGTTGGGGAAATCAATTCGGGTCACAAAGTGGGGGTTTGGTGGTTTTGGGGTTTAAATTCAGTAAACTACTGGGGGTTTTGGTTTTTTGTGGTACATTCAGTCACTACGGGGGTTGGTGGGGGTGTTGGGGGAAATCATTCAGCCCCCACTAGTGTGGTGGGGGGTGTTTTTTGGTAAAAATTTTTTTCACTACGTGGTGGGGTGGGTTGGGGGTATTTTTTCATTTCACTACGGGGTTTGGTGGTGGTTTTGGGGTTTTATAAATTTTCAAAAAAAAAATTTACTTGGTGGTGGGGGGTTTTTTGTGGTTTTCATTCAGTCACTACGGGGTGGTGGGGGTTGTGGTATCTTTTAAAATCCACTACGTGGGGGTGGTGGTGTTGTGGTTTTAAATTGGGGCCACAAATTGGTGGATTGTTGTGGTTTTCTTCAGTCACTATGGGGGGTGGTGGTGGTGTTGGGGATTTTTCCGGGCCCCCACCTTTATTGGGGGTGGGGGTGTTTTTGGGTATTATTAAAGGGGCCCCCCAAAAACCTTATGTGGTGGTGGTGGTTTTTGGAATTTTTCCCATTTTCACTTTTGGGGTGGTGTGTTGTGTTTTTATTCTTTAAAAAAATGGGGTTTGTGTGGGTTTTTTGTGGTATTATTGCGGGTCACTATGTGGGGGTTGTTTTTTTATTTTTTTCGGGTTTCCCCTATGTGGTTGGTGGGAGTTGGGGTATTATTCAGTAAAAACTATGGTGGGTTTTTGGGTTTTTTTATTCAGACTATTTGGGGGGTTTGGTGTTGTGGATTATTCAGTCACTAGGGTGGTTGGTTTTTTGGTTTTAAATTCATCACTAGTGGTGGGGGTTGGTTGGGGTTTATTTTTCATCACTATGGGGTGGGGGGGTTGTGGTATTATTCAGTCACATTTTGGGGGGTTTTTTGGGTTTTAAATTTCCAGTCCCAAATGTGGTGGTGGTGGTGTTGGGGTATTTTCGGGGTCCACTTTTGGGGTTAGGGGGTTTGGTTGGGGTTTTAAATTCAGTCACTATGTGGTGGTTGGTGGTTGTGTTTTTATTAAAGTTCCCTATTGGTGGGGGTGGTGAGTTTTTGGTATTTTTTCCAAGTCACTATGTGGGGGGTGGGTGGGTGTTGTGGTTTTTATTAAATTCCCACTATGTGTGGGGTGGGGTGTTGTGGAAATTTTCCATTTTCACTATGTGGGGTTTTTTGGTATTTTTTCAGTCACTATGTGGGGGGTGGGGGGTTTTGGGTGGAAATTTATTCAGTCACTATGGGGGTTTGGGTTGTTTTGGAATTATTCAGTCACTATGGGGTTGGTGGTTTTTGGGGTTTTATTCGGGTCACTATGTGGTGGGTTTTTGGTATTATTCTTTCACTATGTGTGGTGGGGTGGTTGTGGTATTTTTCATCACTATTTGGTTTTTTTGGGTTATTTTTCGGGTCACTATGGGGTGGTGGGGGTGTTGGGGGTATTATTCGGGTCACTATGTGGTGGGGGTTTTGTGGTATTTTTCCCATCACTATTTTGGTGGTGGTGGTGTGGGTATTATTCATTTCATTTATGGGGTTGGTGGGGGTGTTGTGGTTTTAAATTAAAGTCACTATGTGGGGGGTGGTGGTGTTGGGGGTATTATTCAGTCACTATGGGTGTGGTGGTGTTTGGGGTATTTTTCATCACTATGTGGGGGTTGGGGGGTGTTGGGTATTTTTCGGGTCCTATGGGGTGGTGGTGGTTTTGGGGGAATTATTCATCACTATGTGGTGGGGGGGGGTGTTGTGGTTTTTAAATTCAGTCACTATGTGGGTTTTGGGGTATTATTCAGTCCCCTATGTGGTGGTTTTGTTGTGGTATTTTTTTCAGCCCACTATTTTGGTGGTTTTTTGGGTTTTATTCAGCCCACTTTTTTTGGGGGTGGTGGTGTTGGGGTATTTATTTCAGCCCCACTATTGGTGGGGGTGTTGTGGTATTTTTCCCATTTCACTATGTGGGTTTTTTTGGTTTTTTTTGGTTTTGTTGGGGAGGTTTTTAATTCAGCCCCAAAATGTGGGGTTTGTGGGGGTTTGTGGTTTTATTCAGCCCACTATTGTTGGGGGGGTGTTTTTATTATTCATCACAAATTGGTGGGGGGTGTTTTTTGGAAATTTTTTCCCCAATCACCTTTGGGGTGGTTTTTGGGGGTTATTAATTCCAGTTCAAAATTTGTGGGGGGTGGTGTTGGGGGTATTTTTCAGCATCGGGTGGTGGGTTTTGTGGTATTATTCAGTCACTCGGTGGTGGGGGTGTTGTGGTATTTTTTCAGTAAACGGCCCGGGGAGCACCGGGGTGTACACTGCAGGAAATTTTTTCGGATCCCCTTTTTGGGCACTTGGCCCCAAAAAGGGTTTCCCACCTTTCCACTGTTTTGGGTGAAAGGAATGGATTTCCCCAATGATTTTCCATGACCCTACCTATAAGGAAATAAATATAAAAACCCCCATGCAAAAGGCCCCACAAATTTTGGCAAAAAACCCACAAAGTAAAACTGTGTTATCTAGGGGGGGCCAAAACTCCTTTGTAAGGTGACTACTTACAGCAAATGGGGGCCCATTTATTTTTGGGCCCTATTGCCTTTCAAATTCCCCAAAGGGGAAAAAAAAAAAAAAGTTTTTAAAATTTATTCTCTTTTTGGGTTTTTAAGGGAGATTCCCTGGTCTAATCCCCAAACCAGGGGCCCATAATTTTTTACACAGCTTTGTTCACAATGTGTTTAAATGAGCACAAAAATTAGCCCAGGATCTCCTTTATAATTTTTTGGAGTGCCAACATAAAATTTTACGGGAAAGTGACATACAGTCCCCCAATATGGAAGTTTTGGAGTGAGGTGACGGGGGCCCCAAACCAAAGGGGAGTTTGGGCCCCCGGGGGGCACACCCAAAAATCCCTCTTAGGGAATGTTCACAGGGGCTTTTTTTTGGGGTGCCTTTTTCCGCCACTTATTGCTAGCAAAACTGGGGCTCTAATATGGGGCGAAATGGGGGCCCCAAAATAAATTACAGTAACCCAAAAAGTTCTCAGAAAAATGCCCCTCCCCCTGGGTGACAATACAATGGGGCATTGTACGAGGGGGGAGATAATTGACATGTCATTTTTTTCGGCCGCTTTCTATAGACAAGAAATGCATTTCCAATGCAGCCCACCACCCCCTTCCCCCCCCGCGTGCGGGAGTAGGGGGCCGATAAAGGCGACTCCCGAAAAAACCGGCGAAATTTTGGGGGGCGTACTGTTACGCCCTGCAACTAACCGTTTTGAACTTCCCATTATACCTACCTTTTAAACGCACTTCCCTTACGTCCCTTTCCCAAGGATTTATATAAAAATTTTTTTTATAAAACCCCAGGTCGCCATTCTCAAAAAGCCACCGGGCCAAGGGCTGGGGGCCTTTTCCTTCACGGGGGTGGCATACAGTCCCCACAATGTGTGGCCTAAACAAAACCCTTTTTATTTTTGGGATATTTCAAAACAATGGTTTTTAAACTTCAAAAACTTCCATTTGAAAATTTCACAGTAAACCCTTTTCTTTTCACTCTTCTCCCCTTTGGGGGGCTGTGGGGGGTGGTTTTTAAAGCATGAAAAACATATGTAGCCTCTCACTTTTAAAAAAAGTTTGAGTCTTTAAAAAAGAGCAGTGCAGGGGGATGTGTTTCTGAAAATAAACAAAGCTACACGGGCCCTGTGAAGATTTCAAAGCAAAGGCTTATCAAAAACAATTTTTTCCCATGGGGGTTTTGGGATTGGGTTTCCACCAAATAAAAAAATTTTTTTACCTTTTAATATTCAAAATAGTATTTTACTTAATGTTTTTATTATAACACTTTTCCCAAACATTTATCTTCTTCTTTAGATACCCCAGCCCCTTAGAATAAAACAACCTGTGTTTCCCTGTATATAGAAAAACCCTTCAACACTACTTCGAAAAATAAAGGGTCCATAGGGTAGTAATTTTACTTTCCCCAAAATATTCTTTGTTCAAAGCGAGTTTGGGACAACCAGAGAAAAGCATTCCTACCAAAAACTAAATTCAACACCTGGGGGCAATTTTTTTTGGGGGTCAATTAACCCCTTATTTTTAAAGGCTTTATCAGTAAAACGGGCCAGTTTGGATCTTTTTAGAGATAATTTTTTCAGAATCACCCCCCCGCTCTCTGTTTAAATCATAAAAACACTTTATCTCTTGATTAACTTTAATTTAAAGAAAAAGCCCCTTAAATTTATCTGTCCCTTCATGTTGAACCTAAACTTTGTAAGTGAAAAAACCCTTTTTAAGTTTTTACTGGGGAAGATGGCAAAAAAAAAAACCTTTGCCCCACTCGGGCAGGATCCCGCCATGCTAACCTTTAAAGGAGTATTATCGTTAAAAGTCTGTCTCAATTAGGGGGACAGTAAAAAAACACCTTTTTGTAAGGGGGTTCCCTTTCCCCCTCTGTCATTTTGGTTTGCAGATATCGTTTTTCCCGCTGTAAATCGTCTTCTTTTTCTGGGGGTTGGGCGGGTTTCAGAACCCCCCTGGCGCCCCATTTCCGGGTGCCCAAAGCCCCCCCCCCGCACTGTTTTTGGCTGGCTGACATTTCATTCCCGGGCCCTTTTTGGGAAATATGCCCCAAAAACCCGGGAAACCCCCAGGGCCACCCCCCGGGCTGTGATTGGCTGCCTGCACACACTGTGTTTACCTCCCCTCTGCGCTGTTAAAATCGATAGTGAACCAATTTCTGCTGGCTCTTGTAAAATCCCCGCTCTAGTGGGAAAGGACGGCAATTACTGCCTTTTTTAAAGGGCTTTTCCCTAAAAAGGGGTTTTTTTCACCTTTTCCTCACAGGTTCAGCCCCCCTTAAGCTGCTCCCTTTGAAAAAAGGGCGTTCTTTTCCTTTCAACTTTCAAAATGCAAGCCCCGCCTCCTTATGACATCACCCAGTAGTGTAAAAAACAGGGGGAAATTCAACCTGCATTTTGGTATAAGCTGGTTTTGGTGTATGGCAGGGCATAGGTGTTTCCACTTGGCGGGGACAAGGTTGGAGTTCAATTTCCCATCGTTTTTTCTTTTTTTTTTTTCTTTTAAAAAATTGTACCCCCATATTTTAAAAAAATAAAAAAATTTAATATTGTAAGAAAATCTAAAAAATTTTATAAAATATATATATAAAAATTTTTAAAAATTATTATTATTAAAATTATATATTATAAAATTATAAAATTTTATATACACACACCCCCACACAGAAAAGCCCCCCTATCCCCCGGGTTTTTTCACTACGGTTTTATTCACGGCGGATTTTGGCCCCTTTTGGGGCCCCACAAATCCGCCGTGAAAAACGGGGGGGGACGGGGCGGGGCGGCCGGCGTGGGCGCCGCCCCCCCTCCCCCCCCATAAAACAAGGGGGAAATTGTTTACGGCCGCCCCGCGCCTTTAAATAATGTGAAAGGTCACTTTCTCCCCCCCGGGGGCGGGATTTGCCGAGCGGGGAGAGGGAAGGGAAATTCCCCTTTTCTCTAAGGAGAAAATTGGGTTTATTACCGTAATGACTTTCCGAGGGGAATTGGGGGCCGTATTGAAGGGGCCAAACCCCGGCGCGGAATACGGCCCAATCCGTCGGCAAATAACCCCGTTGAAGGGGGGCCAAATATAGTGTCCCATCCTCACAGTCCCCCCAAAGGGCACCCCCCAAAAATATTGATACAATGCATATACTCTCCAATTTAGACTTTATAGTGGGGGGGCTATTATTTTTGTATATATTTCATATATAGAGTTTTGACAAAATATATTTTAGGTTTTTCTCTACATATGGGGAAAAATTTAGGGGGGGGGGAAAAAAATATCCCTTTGTGGGGGAAACCAGAACTCCCAAACCTCTTTGTTGAAAAAACACACTCCCCTTTTTGTTTAAAAAAACCAAAACCCGGGCCCAAGTCCAGTTACGGGTTGAGCGGGGGTTTTTTCCCCTTCAAAGCTGTTTTGGTTTTTTTCCCTCCCCCCCGTTTTCACTCACATGTCACTGCCAGCAAGCAGAGATCTTTACTTGAAGCTGACTTTTGTCTTTTGTAATTTTGAGTAAAAGGTCCCTCCCCTTTGCCCATTAAAATTTTTGGTTAAAAACACCATTTAGAGAAAGAATTTAAAGCGCTGGGGCTTTCATTGTGTAAACAAAGGGAGATATAATAGATAAAAAAAAAGGTTTGTTTTGCTGGGGCCTAAAGGGCCGGGCAGAAATAAGCAGGGCAGGAGGGCTACAAGCTGTTAAAAATCCAGACAACCCCTGCACCCCCTGCTTTTAAAAAAAAAAAAGATAGGGTCCACAGTTCTTCAGTGGGGGGAGCAGGGCCCCTTGGGAGGTAAGACACCCTGCTGCCCGAGAGAACAACCCCCCCCTGAAATTTCAAACTAAATCTGAAAAATTATCAGAACAGCACGACATTCTCAAACGATAAAATCCCCTTTAAAAAAAGAACCTGTCCTCATTTCCCTCCTTGCACCAGGACGGGAAACCCCCGGGACAAAAAGGGGCCTAAACCAAGTGGCTAAAACCTATAATTTTTTTGGTAACATCCCCCCCCGGTTCTACAATCACCTCTGTTTTAGGGGTTTCCCTTTTCACAGCTTCTGTTTTCAGAGGGGGGCCCCAAAGATGGGTGACATGAGGGGGGGTTTCCAAACAAAGGCACTTCCATGTTCCCAGGATGGCTTATAGCTAACTACAAGCAGACTGAGGAGGGTGGTGCTTGCAGCCACTCCCCCATTCATTTTAATGATATCAGGTTACACTCATCAATCATCCGAACCTCCCATGCCCGTCTCCAAGACTTCACACGTGCAGCACCAGTTCTCTGGAACATGCTACCTAGCGGGCGATCAGGCACACACTCAGAACTCTCATAGCTTTAAAAGGGCCCTGAGAACACATCTTCTCACTCTGGCCTACCAGAATCCCTAATGCTAACACCCTCCCCCCTCTCCCACCACATTCCCTAGCGCACTCATCTCATTTTCGGCACTTAACTGTATATAGAGGGTGGCAGGTTCATCCGAATTCTACATAAAACAACCCCATATTTATGTCACAATGGCTGGACCATTGTAAATCTAGCACTACTTCTCTTACACCCGCTTCATCTCTCCCTGTAGCACCTAATAATTATTAAGGCTCTTGCGACAGTGCCCTCTCAACGCATTGTGCGTCTCATCTGTAAGTAACTTTTATATGTGAATGTCTGGAGACGTTTAGCAACCCTCCAATATTGTAAAGTGCTCGCGGAATATGTTCGGCGCTATACACTTAATAAAGATTATTATTAATTCAAAAATCCACTACACCTTTTAGAAATGACTGGGAGGACGTCACAAGGCACCACCCTCCTCATGTTATAAACAGCTAACAAAATGTAGTGCCCTGTGAACCGGTGTTCCCGCCATAGCCAGGTACCTCTAGTACCAATGTTGTCTGTCATTTAACGATGGAAAAAATCACACCGTCATCACTATGCACTACTTTTTCCATCAATCTTGATGGCTCCAAACAGAACGTCCAAACCAGATGTGAACCTGATAATGTACTGATTGGAATAAAACTTCTGAACAAAAAAACTGGTAAGTGTAGAACACTCATGTAAGGGTGCTGCCGCCATAGAGCTGCATGGTATAGCTCTAGGCTGAGCCACGAAAGTCGGATAGTTGTAGTTCCCAGAGGTGGGATTCAAGAACAGACCCTACAGTTTTGCTCGGAATTGCATGTAGCTGCATGGCGGCCTCCATTCTGCCCTATGGGAGCTCTCACTACAGGTGCCATATAGTTGTGGATCAATCTGCGTGCGTCTTCCTTCCATAAGAAACTTCAGTATCTCTTATGGTACATCTTTGGACCAGTCTGCATGTAATCTATGGCGGCCCTGGAGGACAAGCGCTCTCATTAGAGATACAGTAACAGGTCTCTCTTGGATCGGCTGCATGTATCTATGGCGCCCTGGAGGACAAGCGCTCTCATTAGAGATTACAGTAACAGGTCTCTCTTTGGTCAGGCTGCATGTAATCTATGGTGGTCCCGGAGGACATGCGCTCTCATTAGAGATTACAGTAACAGGTCTCTCTTTGGACCAGTCTGCCTGTAATCTATGGTGGTCCCGGAGGACCGGCGCTCTCAGAGATTACAGTAAAAGGTCTCTCTTTGGACCAGTCTGCATGTAATCTATGGTGGTCCCGGAGGACATGCGCTCTCATTAGAGATTACAGTAACAGGTCTCTCTTTGGATCAGGCTGCATGTAATCTATAGTGGCCCCGGAGGACAAGCGCTCTCATTAGAGATTACAGTAACAGGTCTCTCTTTGGATCAGGCTGCATGTAATCTATGGTGGCCCCGGAGGACATGCGCTCTCATTAGAGATTACAGTAACAGGTCTCTCTTTGGATCAGGCTGCATGTAATCTATGGTGGCCCCGGAGGACAAGCGCTCTCATTAGAGATTACAGTAACAGTCTCTCTTTGGATCAGTCTGCATGTAATCTATGGTGGTCCTGGAGGACATGCGCTCTCATTAGAGATTACAGTAACAGGTCTCTCTTTGGATCAGGCTGCATGTAATCTATGGCGGCCCCGGAGGACAAGCGCTCTCATTATAGATTACAGTAACAGGTCTCTCTTTGGACCAGTCTGCATGTAATCTATGGTGGCCCCGGAGGACATGCGCTCTCATAAAAGATTACAGTAACAGGTCTCTCTTTGGACCAGTCTGCATGTAATCTATGGTGGTCCTGGAGGACATGCGCTCTCAGAGATTACAGTAACAGGTCTCTCTTTGGACCAGTCTGCATGTAATCTATGGCGGCCCGGAGGACATGCGCTCTCATTAGAGATTACAGTAACAGGTCTCATCTTTGGATCAGGCTAGCATGTAATCTATGGGGCCTCCGGAGGACAATGCGCTCTCATTAGAGATTACAGTAACAGGTCTCTCTTTGGATCAGCTGCATGTAATCTATGGTGGCCCACGGAGGACACTGCGCTCTCATTAGAGATTACAGTAACAGGTCTCTCTTTGGATCAGGCTGCATGTAATCTATGGCGGCCCCGGAGGACATGCGCTCTCATTAGAGATTACAGTAACAGGTCTCTCTTTGGATCAGTCTGCATGTAATCTATGGTGGTCCTGGAGGACATGCGCTCTCATTAGAGATTACAGTAACAGGTCTCTCTTTGGATCAGTCTGCATGTAAACTATGGCGGCCCCACTGGAGGATCATGCGTCTCATTCAGAGCAGTTTACAGTAACAGGTCTCTCTTTGGACCAGTCTGCATGTAATATATGGTGGCCCCGGAGGACATGCTATCTCATTAGAGATTACAGTCACAGTTCTCTCTTTGGATCAGGTTTCATGTAAACTATGGCGGCCCCGGAGGACATGCGCTCTCATTAGAGATTACAGTAACAGGTCTCTCTTTGGATCAGGCTGCATGTAATCTATGGCGGCCCCGGAGGACATGCGCTCTCATTAGAGATAACAGTAACAGGTCTCTCTTTGGATCAGGCTGCATGTAATCTATGGTGGCCCCGGAGGACATGCGCTCTCATTAGAGTTTACAGTAACAGCTCTCTCTTTGGATCAGGCTGCATGTAATCTATGGTGGCCCCGGAGGACAAGCGCTCTCATTAGAGATTACAGTAACAGGTCTCTCTTTGGATCAGGCTGCATGTAATCTATGGTGGCCCCGGAGGACAAGCGCTCTCATTAGAGATTACAGTAACAGTCTCTCTTGATCTTGGCTCTGCTGTAATCTTGGCGCCCAGAGGATATGCGCTCCATGAGATACGTAACAGGTTATCTTGGACAGCTGTTGATCTATGCTCCCCGATGGAATACGCTCTCATAGAGTCATACATGAAACACCAGCACTAGCAGGTCTGTACACACACACTTCGCCGCAGAACTATAACCCCACAAGTATGCGACCTACAACAAGGGCCACCCTGATAACTTCCGCCTTCCCAGCCACTCACTCACCGAAGCCCAGGAAGCACATAAGCACCAGAACCACGATCCGATGAGCGAACCTGCTGGGGTCACAGATGGCCGGCATCTGCCGCCGGGGGGCACTGTCCGGGGAGTCATCACTGCTCCCGGGGAGCAAAGCCTCCTGCTCGTCTTCCCACGCCATGTTCCCCGAACTCTGGTCACGTGCTTCCCCAGCTAGGGCGGTCACATGACGGCCTCCCACGTGACCATGCGTAAGCGTACGTAGGTGACGAAGAGGCGAGCGGCGCTGGCGAAGGAGTCTGATCGTCCTGCAGTCTACATTCCTGCCGCACGGTGTGTGGATGGCGCTGTCACTGTATCGGAACAGCCAGGCCCATACAGTTATAACATTGCGCCACTTATGTGTGTATTTATCACAAGTTATTTTAGCCTTAGACAGATAAAACAAATTCATTCCCACAGGAAAAGTCCAATCCCTGCCCCTGACCGGACACATGCCTTTGGCTATACCCTCCCCAGTCAGGTGAGATGGGAAACCCGCCATCTTGTTCTGTAGGTGCTATTCTTATTCTGCAGGTCAGCATGATTAAAAAAAATTTCATTTGCTTGACTGTGTTGTTTTTCCGTCTACGTTCCTACATGAGGGCTTGTTTTTTGTGGGTTGAAGTGAGGTTTTCATTGGTACCTGTGGCTTTTTGGTAGCCTTTTATTCCAATATTTTGGGCGGTAAAGTGACCCAGAAAACTTGGGGCCTCATGTATGAAAACTGTCTAGGTCTAAAACTCTCTTTGTTGCCCAGAGCAACCAGTCATAGCGCACGTTTCATTTTATATAGTGCTCTGGAGAAATGAAAGGGGCGCTCTGATTGGTTGCTATGGGCAACAAAGTGAGTTTTAAAACTAGACAATTTTCATACATGTGGCTCTAGATGTTTATAGTGTTCACGCTACAAGATAAGTAAGGTCATATATTAAAGGGGTTTTGCCACGATGTAATGTTGACGTGGGATCCTCCAAAATGGGTTTTTTATCACTTTTCTAAATATATGTGATTACAAAAATTGCAGTCTGAGAGAGCTACAGCCTTCCTTACATGCCCTTGTTACTTCAAAGAGTCTATTAGATACGGCCTGACAAGAGCTGGACGGGCTTGCGCAGAGAGAGCTTCTTATCTGATGAGACTGAGCTGCAGAAGTTTTTAAGGCACTGGGTAGCAATATGTTTTCTTTTGTATACAGAATAAACTAGTTGTAGTGTTATTAGATACCTGCTTTATCTGATGACAGACAACATGAAGGAGCTTTCAAGCTGCTGTGTAGAATAGGTGTTCTCTTTTGTATATAGAATCCACAAGTTATAGTTTGCTTATTTCAGTGAACATGTCACAGGAGCAGCAGCTTATGCAGCTCGTTCTCTGGCTGTGTGCGTCTCTCTCTCTCTTTCAGCTCCTGATTTTTATCTTAGCAGATAAGGCTCCTGACAGTGCAGTCTATCAGGCTGTGTCTGCTGTATTGACAATCCACTCTTGTACCGTTTATTATTTCACTTAAGTTTTGAGACGCTCCCTTGGATTCCTCACTCCTCACTCATCCCATCCCCCTCTCCCCTACAGCTTCATGACTCAGCGTGTTTTGTTGACATTCTGCCTGTACTAAGGAGAGACCTACCTAAATAGTCTCTTGGCAAAACCCCTTTAAAGGAGTTTTACCACAAAGGCATTTCATGCCTGGTTTGTACTGCTTCAGCTTTCAGTGTGTACAAAAGGGGGCGTGTATGATTTGCTTGAACTGCAGATCATGTGACCAGGCAGCTGGACCTCACCATGCATTTCCCCACAGTGTGCTCACTCTAGTCCAACAAAGGTCTGTTTATATAAAGAGCTGTGAGTAGCTACAATGTAGCTGTGTGGTTAGCACTTCTGTCTTTTAGCATAGGGTTCAGCATCCTGGGTTCAAATCCCTACAGGAACCAAATGTGGATTTTTTTCTCTCAATGCATATATCTGATTTTTCCTTTTATTTATTTGCACTGTTTGACTAATTACTAAGGTGTACAGAAGACAAGTGTAGAATGACAACACCTGGGGTTCAGCACTCGCTCAGCAGTGAGTTAGTTGTGTGATTACTAAGCAGAGAAGAGACTGATAGTTGCTGCCTGAGAGGAGAGGTGATTTCTGAGCATGTGCAGCCAAGACTGAGGAGCTCTCGTCACTGGTCAGATTGCCTAGAGATGAGCTGTACACTATGGATCAATAAGGGAGCAGCTAAAACAAAAATGGTGGAGAATTTTTAATAGTGATGAATGGTAAAAGTGTTTATTATTTAATTTTCAAACTTCCCACATAAATTTTATTTAGTGGTAAAAACACTTTAATAGATGGGACTTTCACAGATACACCAAAACCAATTAGGTTTGATCATTTTATCGTTTATTTGCAAGTATAATAGTCATGAATACGACAATTGGATCAATAAAGGATGAAGAGAAAAATACAAATGGTATATGCAAGTAAAGCACAATAGAGATATACAGCAGGTAATACAATTATAAATGTTAAATGTAAAAATATTACCAAAATCATATTGAACGTGATCATGTTTATATAGAGCAATAAACCTGAGGTATAAACTGCAATAAACATTGACAAATACAAACAGTGAATATGTGTATGTGGTCTGTTTGTCTTCTGTAGAGAGCATCTACGATAGTTTAAAAAAAGTCCTGTAGGGCGGGGCGTGGCTTGACATGGCCGTGTGAGGAAGCAACCTTGAGAGCTCCTCCACATTTTTTTGGCTCCATCCGACTACATCAGCGGCTAACCATGGGGAAATCCACCAAGAGAGCAAAGAAGGATCCCCCGGCCAACCCTGACCCGAACCAGGCTGTTATTGGCCAGTATTTCGGGAGTTATTCCGCCCTGATGCCTCAGGACCGACCACCGCAACGAGGCCTCTCAAGATGGCGCCCCGGCCGGCACGGCTCCTCTCACTAAGCATCCGTCATCTATGCAGCCTGCCTTACCTGCAACTCGCTCTGGGCGTCGCAGACGAGAATCCGGGGTCCGCGCGGCCGAGCCGGCATCCTCTGCACCCGCCGCCATCCCTACAGGGAGAGCGGCGCCCCCAGCTCCGGTGTCACAGCCCACATGAGCCCATGATGACGCGCAAGCCGGGTGAGTCCACCATGAGCCCTGGACGTGCGACGGCAGCATCCCTAACATTGCCGGGGACACAGGAGGCGCCCCTGACAGGCGCACGTCACGCGGCTTCGCTGCGCCCGCAAGACAGAGCAGTCGGCTCAGAACGGGCACCCTCTCCTTCCGCGCTGACGGGGCCACAGCGGGAGCTGATGAAGAGCGCACGCTGCGCGCCTTCGCTGCAGCCTCAGGACGCCGTGGCTGGGCCGGGACATGCTACTCCTTCTCCATCCACGCCATCAGGGACACTGCAGGAGCCTCGGAGGGGCGCACACCATGCGGCGCCACCGCAGCTTCACAGCGACATAGAGGGACCGGATCCGGGAGCTGCGTCCTCTGACTTCCCTGCACCGGCATCTACGGCAGGCTCGTCGGTGCCGGGCTCGGGAGGCTGGGGGTCTGCTTCAGTGCCGCTCCAACAGACGCCGGGGCCCACAGCAGATCCAGACGAAGGTCAGTGTTCCCAGGACGATATACTCTCCTCCCCTGGGCCCTATATGAGGGGAGATGGGCAGGGGACAGTGGATGTGTCCCAGACAGGGGGGGTCCTACCGATGGCTCCGGGGGGCACGCTCCCATCCTCACAAACCCCCACCTCTGGTTTGGGACCACGGTCTCCCTACATGGACTCCTCCTCGGGTACTCTGCTGAGGGGTGACCTAGATCCGGCTAGCATCCAAGCCATGACCCTGAGAGGTGCCCCAACTGGATCCCCCCACGCCCAACCCAGGATATTGCCACCAACACCACCAATGACTGTTAGAGGTACTGCAGCCTCAGGACTATGTCCCTCGAACCCGGCACTCCTGGTGGATGAGGGGCCTCCCCCCTGGGCTTCTGCCTCGTCGTTCAGTTGTGGTGTTGCATTGGCCTCTCCCAGAGAGGGGGCGACTGTACACTCGCCTGCATGGTCCACGGGGTCTTCTTGGCCTACAACGCCTGACAACAAGCTCCAGCCAACCACCCATGAGTCCCAGCCTTTATCCACTCAGGGGCCTCTGCACCTTCTCTCTGGCTCTTTAGCCTCTCTCAGTAATGTCAGTGACCACAACCTGTCTCAGGACTTGAACTCTCGTAATAGCTCCAACAGCTCACCGCCGGCCTTTAGCCCCCAAGACAGGGACTCAGTTGGTGGTTCTCCCAGAGAGGCTACAATTCGCCCCCCCGCTGTCTGTAAGGCCTGTGTCTCCTGTAGGTGGCAATCTTGTCACCTTTGCTGATCTCCAAAGTCTAATCCAAACCCTGCCCACACGACAGGACATTTCTTCCATGGCCTCACGGTTGTTAGAGGAGCACAGGAAGGAGCTTGACAACTTACGCACGGACCTCTCTACGACTTCGACCAGGCAACAAGCTCAGGACTCTACCTCTTCTTCTTTAGCAGCCCTGCAAGAAGTGGTCCAATCTTATTCAGCCCCATTATTCCACTTGCAGCAGCACTTAGATGACGTGGAGAATAGGGGTCGTAGAAATTCTCTAAGGATCCGTCGTCTCCCGGAATCAATGGCGGTTCAGAACTTTACTCAACTGTTTCTGCCATCTTTAACGAACTATTAGAGCGGCCCCGGAACACGTTTATCGAGCTGGACAGAGTACATAGGGCCCTTCGCCCCGCTACCAATGATCCCCAGCGTCCCAGAGATGTTGTCTGCCGGGTGCACTTTTTTGTTCTCAAAGAGGACATAATGCAGCGCCTTCGTAGGGGGCGAGTTCCTGTTTACAATGGCCAGACCCTGCAGATTTACCCGGATCTGTCACGTCATACCCTAGCACAGCGAGCTATGTTGAAACCTGTGCTCAATGTTCTTAGGGAGAGGAGTATCCCGTATAGGTGGGGGTTCCCGTTCGCTCTTATTGTCTGTCACGAGGGCCAAACCTATACTCTGCGCACTCCGGAGGATCTCCCCAGATTCCTGAAGGATTTGCAGATTACTGATGTTTCCCTCGCGCCCTGGCCATCTGGACCCACCATCTCTGGGGGAGCTGGTGCTAATGCCTCGAGGGGGGCCCATGTCCCGGATCCAGTTGTGCTAGGTCTCCCACCCAAGAGGTTGCGGGGGCCTAAGCCGCCCAGGCGTAACACGTACCTGGTCTCAAGTGCCGATCCTTCTATTAGGGTTCCTCCTAGTTAATGTCAAGAGGCCCTGTTTCTAACATAGTCCTTGGCCCCTGTGAGTAACCATATTCTCACCATAGAAGGGCTCAGTTCATTTGTTAAGTCAGATGTTGATAGCGTTTTTACTGTATTCCTATATCTCTTAGGCCGTGTTCACACGGCTTATTTAAGCCATAATTGCGGGACGGATCCCGCCCGCAATACGGCTTGAATAAGGGGCGGGGGCGCGGCAGGGGAGCTGCTCGCCGGCCCCATAGACAATGCATTATTTACGGCATACGCGCCGTAAATAATGTGCATGTCACTTTCTCCCCCCACGGCGGATTAGCCGAGCAGGGAGGAGCGACAGAATCCACAGTTCTCTATGAGAACTGTGGATTACCGTAATGACAGGGACGGATTGGAGCCGTACTGAAGCGCAAATCTGGCGCGCAGTACGGCTCCAATCCGTGGCAAAATAAGCCGTGTGAACACGGCATTAGGAGCTGTTTTTGTAACATGCCTGTTTTCCACGCTACCCCAATAGGTTTGGGAGTCCCCCAGCGCCAACTGCTTGTTCGGTGTACTCCCTGGTTAGTAATAGGTTGTTTAGTGTGGTTGGCAGGGTTTCCCCTCCTGTCTCAGGTTCAGTTTATTTGTTTTATGTTGTTTCTTTTGTGTTTTGTCTCCCTTCCTCTTGTGGCTCGGTGGACCCCAGGATTTGGTGGCCTCACTACCTCTCTTGCAGCGCCTTGAATGGGGGACCTTCAGATAGCGTCATTCAACGCTAAGGGTCTCAACAACCCTGTCAAGCGTGCTCAGATACTTTACCATTTTCATCGTAAGAGAACACAGATAGTGTGTTTTCAAGAAACCCACTTTAAGTTGGACCTTACTCTGACTATTAAAAATAGATACTCTACCCATTGGCATTTTGCCAATTTCCCGTCACGCTAAAATTAAGGGAGTTGCAATTGCTATTCATAAGTCTCTACCACATCAGGTCGTGAATTGCGTCATTGATGGGGAGGCGAGATACCTGATTCTGACTCTTTCCATTCAAGGGCAGCTGTTTACGATAGTAAATGTTTATGCTCCTAACCAGGGGCAGGTTTACTTCTTATTAAAAGTTATGGACATGTTGCATTCCCATGCCCGACACACTATTTTGTGGAGATCTTAATCTCACTTTAGACCCCGTCCTGGATAACTCTTCCGGTCGTTCCTCCATAGCCTATTCGGCCATCAAGAAGGTCAAAAGGGCTCTTCTTCGGTTCCAGCTCTGCGATGGGTGGCGGATGCAACATCCCCAGGACAAGGATTATAGCTTCTTTTCCCACCCCCACAATCCCTACAGTCGGATTGACTATGTCCTTTTGCAACACACTGCCCTTCCATCGTTGAGATCCACATCAATCGGTAGTGTTCTATGGTCCGATCACGCGCCAGTGTTTGCTTTTTTTTATTTGCCCGCTTCATCAGCGCAGACCAAATCTTGGCGGCTGAATGAATCTTTACTAGCTGACTCGGTCTGTCTGGCGGACTTGCAGCGGACCATCGAACACTTTCTCTCAGATCACGTAAACGATCCCACACCTCCCACAGTGAAGTGGGAAGCCTTAAAATGTGTGCTCAGAGGCACCTTAATTAAACATGGGAGTCATCTGAAAAAGGCCCGTGCAGCTACTATTTCGGCGGCTCTGCAGAAGGTGACCTCCCTGTAACTACTGCATAAGCAGGCTCTTTCCGCCTCTGTACTGCAGGAACTGGTGGAGGCGAGACTGGAGGTTCGACGACTCTTTGAGTCTGCATGGGGCAAGTACGGGAATAAGAGTGGATACCTGCTTGTTAAAGCTTCCAGGGACCAAATGACAGCTTCTTTCATCCCTAGCATTAGGACACACTCGGGCGCTACGGTGCATACGTCTGGGGAGATAGCGGAGGAGTTCCATGCCTTTTACTCTAAACTCTACTAACTACCCTCTGCTCCCTCTTCGGTTCCACAGGCGCCACGGGGGCCCCCTGCTGCTTTTCGGACTCTGTCCACAGAAGCTATCCAGGAGATGGAGAACCCGTTCTCGAGTGAAGAGCTGGTCGCGGTTATTAGGGACCTACCGGGGGGGAAAAGCCCAAGCCCTGACGGCCTCACGGCCGTTTTTTTTAAGTCCTTGGCGCCTGCTCTCATTCCGGTGATACTTCAGACCTACAATACCAACTCCTCGTCGGTGCACTTCCCCCCGGACTCTCTCAGGGCCCACATCACGGTTATTCCTAAGCCTGGCAAAGACCCCCAGGATTGTGGGAGCTATCGCCCTATATCTCTCCTAAATGTAGACCTAAAGATTTATGCCAAACTCTTAGCTAATCGTTTAAATAATCTCTTGCCTTCACTGATCCACCCTGACCAGGTTGGTTTCGTGCCCGGGAGGGAACCACGGGACAATACTCTAAAAACGCTAGATCTGATCCAGTATGCGCATTCTCGGAGGATTCCCTTGATGGTCCTGTCATTAGACGCAGAGAAGGCGTTTGACAGGATATCTTGGGACTCTTTAGCCTCTACCCTGCGTCATGTCGGATTGGGCCCGCTCTTTATGGCTAAGGTTATGGCCCTTTACGATAACCCATCAGCTAGAATTAAAATTAACGGATCCCTGTCAGAGGTCTTCGAGATTCGGAATGGTACCAGACAGGGTTGTCCGCTATCGCCGTTATTATATGTACTTGTTATGGAACATTTGATGGAGGCTATTCGATCCAAACCGGACATCAAGGGGATTTAAATAGGGGAATGTGAGTTTAAATGTTCCGCATTTGCGGACAATCTCCTTATTTACTTGCGAGACCCGCATACCTCGCTTCCCTCTCTGATGTCTGAGTTGGCACGCTTTTCTCAATGGTCTAATTACAAGCTCAATCTCTCCAAATCTGAGGCTATGAGTGTCTCATTAGACAAGGTGGTTGTGGACTCCCTTAAGAGTAACTTCCCTTTCTCTTGGCCCTCGAAGGGCATTTCTTACCTGGGAATCCAGATCCCAGTTGACCTGTCCCACTTGTTTGATGCCAATTTTTTGCCTCTCCTTACTAAAATCTCGTCTTTACTAGCAAATTGTGGTCGAAGAGACTTTTCCTGGTTCAGCAGGATGAACATTTTGAAAATGTCCGTCCTCCCGAAGTTGATCTATTTATTTCAAACCATACCGATCACTATACCTGCATCGTTCTGGATTAGACTCCAACGATGCTTCAGCGAATTTATTTGGTGTACTCGTCGCCCGAGAATCCGTAGGGAACTCCTGTCCCGTCCCAAGAGTGCCGGTGGAGTGGGTCTACCTGACTGCAGACTTTATTACCTGGCAGCCTCCTACACTACATTTTTGGGTCTCATTCATGTATCACAAAACAAACTATGGGTGTACATTGCACAAGCAGTGAGTCCTTACTCTTTGACTTCTCTGCCCTGGGTTCCAAATTCTGCAGTCTCAGATTCAACCACCTTGTCTTTCACCACGGCCTGTACGATGGCTGTGGTGAGGCATCCCAAGTCCTCAGAAGTCTTGTTGGACCTGAGAGGTCCCCTATTCCCGATTTCAGACAACCCTCTATTCCCTCCGGGGAAATCTAGCAACTCTTTTTTAGGCAGGCTCAAAATCACACCCCTCCTTGTAAAAGATATCCATGACAGGGGACTTCTCCGTCCGCTAACTGACCTATTAGGAGCAGGTCCCACATCCCCCAAGTATTTCTATGAGTATGTCCAGCTTCAGCACTTCTTTGTTTCCTCTATCAAGAATCTTGATTATAGAAGACCTTTGAACCCATTCGAGAAACTTTGTGTCCAGCGGGAAACGCCTAGACATGCCATTTCCCTGATCTTTAAATTCCTGCTTTTGCCGGAGGAACTACCTCTCCCTTCCTATTGTAGAACTTGGGAACGGGAACTTCAAAAATCCTTCACGAAGGCCCAGTGGAACAAATGCTTTACTCTTACACACAAGGCAGTTATCGCATGCAAGGCGCAGGAAATGAGTTATAAGATCCTGTCTCGATGGTATAGGGTCCCGGCCCAACTTCACAAGTGGTACCCCAATACTTCAGATATATGCTGGAGATGTAACAAAGAGGTCGGAACTACGACACATGTCTGGTGGGGCCTTACAGGGCTTCTGGAAAACGGTTCTGCAGGCCATTCAGGATTGTACGGGGGTCCCCATCCCAAACACTCCGGAGGCCACGTTACTGTTTATGCTCAACTTTTCTGTAGGGACATATAAAAAATCATTGACAAGACAAGACACCTCCTCCAGGCAGCAAAAACTATAATCTCGCGTAAGTGGAAGCAAACCACTCCAGCTTCAATGTTAGAGTGGATGGAGGAAGTAGCCTCTACCGTATGGAGGAATTGATAGCACGTAGTCCTGAGGAAACAGGGAAGTTCTTAAAGACGTGGAACCCCTGGATTTTGTATAAGGCTTCCTCTGAGTTTCGGGAGCTGGCAGGGGCTGTATTGTGAGGGTGAAGTTTGTGTATTGTGAGGGTGAAGTTTGGACCCTGGCGTTGAAGTTGGGGGGTTTGTGATCCCCCTGAATCCCCATTTTCTGTGTCACAACAGCTGTCGCCGGTCCCGGGTTCCTACCGAGCCCAGCCCTATCCTTTCCCTTTTCCCTTTCCTGTACTGTTCTTTCTTTTGTTATTTCTTCTTTCTTTTTGCAGGATAGAGAAGGTCAAATTATTTTAGTTCACGCAGTGGGAGCTGGCTTGGGAAAGATTCCCAGCTGGAGTGTTGCACGCTGTATGCTTTCTTCTGCTCTATTGACCAGGGTTCTTATATACACCCCAGGTACCACCTGGTTGTCGTTTCTAATACCTATTTCACATGCTTATGGTACTTGTATTACTTGTTTTGTTGAAAGAAAATGTTGATAAAACTTTAAATTTGAAAAAAAAAAGTCCTGTAGGTCTGGTGGGTATCGGAGGCCAGCCCAAATAAAATATGAGACGAGGAGTCTGATCAGTTCCAATTAAATTAAATCCAATCCAGTGTAATAAGGGGCTGAAAAGAGGTACGAGTGGTATCTAACCATTACAGTTATTTATTTTTTTATTTGTAAAATGGGAAAGGAGTGTTTTAAATTTGTAGTTCTTTTTGTATTTTTTTTTATGTTTACTTGTAATGTTAAAGGGATTATCTCACTACAATAAATACATTAAGACGTTTTCCAAATACATTGCTTTATTTATTCTTTGTTGAGGAGATAAAAGTGATTTTATCAGCTCTGAGTGCACACCTGCTCTTCCCTAACAAGCAAAGGAGACTAATTACTTTTGTTTGCTTTAGCTCTGAAGCTCTTCTGGATTTAGATAAACTCTCCTGCTTTCATGTCAGTAATTAGCAGACCACTGAATATGGAGGTAATATGCTTATCACCCACAGTCTGACCAGGAAGAGACAGGATGCATAAATGAAAGCTGGTTTTAACTCTGTGAAACAGCGTGGTGAGATAACCTCTTTAATTCCCCAAAGGGTACTTGACCACTGGAGGGTGTGAACACTTGTACAGTATTCTGTAATATTAATGTATTGCAAAATAGTGTGCAATTACAGCTTGCCTCTGGCAGCGTGTAATAGGGGCAGTAAGGAGGCAGGCCTGGGGGCCTTTTTTTAGGCTTTTGCTTCCCAATTTGTACCTTGCCATTAAATCTTGACATAGGTGCAATGGGGAGCCTCCCTCATGTATAATGCAAACATGCCTCGGATGGGAGTTAAAAGTTATTGAAGTTATCTCCCCTCATGGACACTGATGGTATCTGCTGGTTGCAACTAAGGGTATGTTCACACGGCTTATTTTGAGGCGTAATTGCGGGCGTATTGCGTCGCGTATTGCGCTTAATATGCAGCGAGATGCGTGCCGCAATTACAGTAATCCATAGCTGTCTTGGAGAACTATGGATTACACCTCATCCCCCCGCGTGTACAATACGATCATACGAGATAAGTGACATGTCAATTATTCGCAGCGATTACGCACCGCGAACAATGCATGTCAATGGGGCCAGCGTGCTTTGGGAGTACGCGCTGATCAGCGCGACTCCCAAATCACCCGCCGTATACAGCCATGTGCTGCTCTCTTCCCCAGCTTCAATATTATAGTGGCAGTGAGTGCAAAGGATAATATGTCTTTTTTGATGCAGCTGGGGCCTATTTTCCGGCGCCCATTGGAATCAGTGTATGTTCACATGCAGCTATTTTTTTGTAAATCATAAGATATCACAGTTGTTCTTTCATTTTCTTTTGAGTCAAAGGCGGGAATGGGTTCAAGTTGAATTGAAAATACTCTATAAGGAAAAGACTGTCCATTTGAAGGGCTTCTCCAGGATGGAGGCATTGATGGCATATTGCTAGGATATGCCATCAAAGTCTGATAGGTGTGGTCTCACCTCCGGGTCCTGCAGTTATGTCAGGAACGGGCCCCTGAAAGTTACTGTTCAGAATGGAGATCTGGCCACAACTCTCCATTCTCTTTTATGGGAGTTTCCAGTACAGGTGAACAATGTGTTTGGCTGTATTCGGAACCACCATAGAACGGAATAGAGAGTTGTGCGCAAGCGTGACCGGCTTTCCATTCTTCTCCATAACTTTCATTCCTCTTTCCCAAGATAGTGCAGGTCCCAGAGGTTGGACCCACACCTATCAGATTTGGATGGCATACCCTGGTGATATACCATCAAAGTCTATGGTATAAACCCTTTTTTAATAATGTAATAACCTACAACAATGGCCATTCATCCAATAAATGAAAAGTAAAATACAACTTAATTTATTGAAAAAAGTTAAAAAAACATGAGAAGGAAAGCATCTAAAGATAATGTCCCATTAAAAGACTTACCCTGACAAATATACTATACACAATCAATGTAACACAGCCAGCACAATCTCCACAACTCTGTAGAACATATCATAGAGTCATTATATTTTAGGTAGAATCACAAAACTAAATTTCATTTATAAATACAAAATGATTAGAATACGTAGATGCATCCTACAAGAAGAATCAAGACATAGAATAGGTACGATGCAGCCGGTAGTGGAAAGGATGCAACACCGACCAGTGAAGAGTCAGCATTGCCCATCGTATGTTCCCCTATAAGCTTCTGTTTGAGGGTATTTTTTCCCAGGTTGGTACTTTAAAATAAAATAGTGGCGTTGCCAACTCCCCTCTGTTCTGGCGCTGCTGGTACTCTGGCCAGGTCTTCTGTTTACTTCTAGTCACTTTGTAGTGGTCATGTGCTGTCTGGAAGTGATGCTTTTTGCTTCGACCAGAAGTAAACAGAGAACAGAGGTCAGTGGAAGGGAAGTATGTAGTTTTTAAATTTTTCTTGCAGCAATACTAACACCATGCTACAGGTAGTCCCTGACTCACGTTGTTCCGACTAATTACTGTCCCCTAGTTACGAACAGGGACTTATGGGGCGTGGCTCAGTGTGCTAACGTCTCACCCCATACCATCAGAATGCTGAAAGTCGGGTCACTGCTGACACCCCCAGTGTTGTGTAGTCCCTGTTTGTTCTCATGTTCGCTTTGCTCGCTAAGATAGGAACAAGCAAGGACTACACTTCCCATAATGCACTCTGTGGCAGTGTCACGTGTGCAGCCAATCAGCGCCTTGATGTGATTACCACTTCCCTCAGGTAGCGCTGCAGAGAAATTAATGTCGCGGTTGACTACCAGCTGCTCTGGTGTTGTGACTTACACCTGAGAGTGCGGCCCACTGCCAGGAGGAGGAAGAGGACACGGGCCCAATTTTTGCAGGTTACAATCTCTCCATCAGATGGGGTTGGACAGGGTGATAGTGCTGGGTGATAGGGGGTGTCAGTGGTGACCCACTTCTCTGCTGTGGGGGTGCAATGTAATGTCCCCAGCCCCATTCTCTCTTATACCGCCCCTTGCTATAGGTCTCGTCACCTCCACTACTCTCTGGCCACCTGCACATATCAGCACTCATGTGTGGCATGCTGGCACTTGTAGTTGTGGAACTACAAGTGCCAGCATGTCACAGCAGCACATGTTTAACACATGTACTTATCAGCACCCATACAATTAGTACATGTGTGGTGTGGAATGCTGATATTTGTAGTTGTGGAACTACAAGTGCCAGCATGCCACCACAGCACATGTTAAACACATGTACTTATCAGCACCCATACAATTACAATGCTGATATTTGTAGTTGTGGAGCTACAAGTGCCAGCATTCCACACCACATGTACTAAATATACCTGTTCCAACCTACATAAAAATCTAACTTAAGAACAAACCTACAGTCCCTATCCCGTACGTAACCCGGGGGCTGCCTGGAGTTTAAAATATCAACTTGAAAAATCCAATTACATTACTGCTGTCCTGATGAAAAAAAAAAAAAAAAAATGCACTCAACTCACCCCTCAGCGCCATTCCAGCAATGCCAGTGGTCTCTAAAGGTCTTGTGTTTACACATAGCTTTGCGGTCAGCTGCTGATTGACGGCAGTGGTCACAAGACGACCACAGAGCCGGATGTAAACACAAGACGGGGGGACAGCAGCTGGAACGGCACTATGTGTGATTTTCTATTTTATGAGGGCATCAGTGGCTTAACAGTATTAAAAAAACATCCCAGAGAAACCCTTTAATTCAGGAGTGCTGTTTATTACATCCACCACGACAGCTCTGATACTGTAAGGGGAATTCTGCAGCAGACTTTCACTTTGCAGCGGCAGATTTGCCTCTGTTTTAGTTGCACCTTAGCCCCATTCAGTGGAGCCAAATGGCATCTAGGCTAACTGAAAAGGAATTTGATGTGATTCCACCAGAAAAGAGTGACAGAATCCATGTAAAAACATGTGAACATATTCTAAAACTATCCATACACCCCCACTTCCTGATGGAGGCCAAATTGTTGTCACTGGTTTGGTTCCTAAAAGGATTTGAACCCAGGACCCCCTATGCTGAAAGGCAGAAGTGCTAACCACTCAGCTATATTATAGCTGCTAACAAATTTTGGTTCCAGAAAGGATTTGAACCCAAGCCCCCTATACAGAAAGGCAGAAGTGCTAACCACTCTGTTATATTGCAGCTGTTAACACATTTGGTTCCTGAAAGGATTTGAAACCAGGACCCCTATGCAGAAAGGCAGAAGTGCTAACTACTCAACTTCATTGTTGTCACTCTGCTCAGGATGTATCAGTCAGGGACTGCTAAATGGAATAGCACAGAGAGCATTGCTATTACATGGACATGGGTGCAGTAAAAAACACGGTATTAGTTTTTTCATCCTGCATCCCTATGTATGACATGCCACTGAGTGTCTTTCATCATTGGAATACAACAGAGCTATACAATAGGTGTACCCTTACATACAGTTCCGACAGCATACCTTCCAAGCATGGGTATAACTATAGCCATAGCAGCTGGTACATGGCTCGGAGGTTGAGGAGGCCCACTCAGGTATGAGAACATTGTAGGTCATGACACATCATTGGCTTTCTGCTATTTTGATCCACTCTGCGGGTTGTCTGATATACATTGCTATTACCTATACTTTCAATTATTGTTATTTATGTGCTGGTTCAGTTTCCTTTCTTTAAATAGAAGGATCCCATCATTTTGCTTTGGGGCACTGTGAATTCTAATTACACCCCTGCTCCCAAAGGTCCCTCTTGTGGTGGGACAGTCCCTACTTATGACTCAAATCCCTTTGACCCTCTTTGCTGTAACTCACAAACATTTCTGTTTATTGATTAAATATATTGCTCCAGAAACTGGCCACCCTCTAAATATATGGTAGATACATAGATCTAGACACGTATGAAAACTGTCTAGATCTAAGACAACCAATGGGAGCTCCCCTTTCATTTTTTTCAGAGCTATATATGAAATGAAAGTGGGGCTCTGATTGGTTGCTATGGGCAACACAAAAAGTCTTAGACCTAGACAGTTTTCATACATGAGGCCCGTATTTTTATACAATATCATGATTTCATCTAATTTGTACCTTAGAATACAATCATTCTTATGTTTTTTATTGCAGGGCATAAATAAAAAAAATTGTAAAAAGTATAGAATTGAATGGAAAAAAAAGATCTTTCACACTGCAAATCATAATAATCCCTCTTTGGGCCTCTAAAAGATAGATATGCAGACAGACTATGCTAGACAAAGTGTGAATACAGCCTTGGGCTTGGTTCACACAGTATTTTTTGAAGCATATTTTGCTGCAGTATTTGTAAATCGAAATCAGGAATGGAACTTGCAAAGAGGAAAGTGTTAGGGCTTGTCCCCATGGCAGGGTTTTCATTTGGTTTTACAGACGGTTTTTGGATTTGAAAGCGTCTGTAAACCAACCGTCAACATTTTACATTGATTTCAATAGAAAATCTGTGCAGTAGTCCACACTGTACGGATTTTGTGCCTGACGGTTTTTGACACTGCCGGCGGTCCTAAAAACTTAGAACATGTTCATTCTTCCGCCCAGTTTTCGGTACAGAACATGAACATGTGGGCGCGAAGGGGGACAACGGACCGGTATTTTGTCTTTGCCAGAATGGCTTGTACTCATAGTTGCCAACTTTTGAAAGTGGAAAAGCAGGAGATTGAAGAGGGCGGCGCGCATAGCTCGCCATGGCAAAAAATTTGCATGGACATGCCCATCTTGTTGGTGTGCCACGCCCCTTCAAAAAGCCACACCCACTCCGCCTAACTGCATAACGGCTTTGGAAGAAAGCCAGGTAGATGCCTTATAGCCAGGTAGTAGCCCCCCATAACCAGGTAGTGCCCCTTACAGGCAGGTAGATGCCCCCTTGTAGCCAAGTAGATGCCCCCCTTGTAACCAGGTAGATGCCCCCGTGTAGCCAGGTAGCGACCCCCTTGTATCCAGGTAGAGCCCCCAATGTAGCCAGTTATTTGCCCCCTTTGTTAGCCAGGTAGATGCCCCCCTTTGTTAGCCAGGTAGTTGCCCCCTTTGTTAGCCAGGTAGATGCCCCCTTTGTTAGCCAGGTAGATGCCCCAGTTGTTAGCCAGGTAGATGCCCCCATTTGTTAGCCTGGTAGATGCCCCCCTTTGTTAGCCTGGTAGATGCCCCCCTTTGTTAGCCTGGTAGATGCCCCCCTTTGTTAGGTAGTTGCCCCCCATTTGTTTGCCAGTTAGAGCCCCCTTTGTTGCCAGGTAGATGCCACCCTTTGTTAGCCTGGTAGATGCCCCCCTATAGATAATAAAAGTAAAATAATAAAAGCCACTTACCTCACCAGGCTTCCTGCAGCTCCGGACACCTCCCGGCCGATCTCCTCAGCGTCGCAGGGGGAGTGAGGGCAGCCGCGCGTCACACCCCCTGCACCGCTGATCTGTATGTACAGCGCACACCGGCGCTGTACATACAGGGGGAGGGAACGATCCCTCCTGCCTCCTCCCTGTACAGTGAGAGTCTCCGGACGGGTGAGCAGCCGCTGTGGCCGCTTCACCTGCCTGTAGGAGCGGCCCGGCGGCGCCAGAGTAGCGCAACAGCACTACTCTGTCGCCGCGGTCATTTAAAGAAAGGGAGGGCGGGGGGGGCCGACATTAGCGGGACCCCCCGCCAAAAGCGGGAGAGTTGGCATGTATGCTTGTACTTCTTCTGTCTCTTGGATCCTCTCCTGGTTTTGGCTTACAAATACTACTGTGAAGTACATGTGAAATATGGGATTACTGTCATAGCATTTTGAACGCCAGTTTACACTTTATAAATAGAATAATTTACCTAAGAAGTTAATAAACTTTGTAGAACAATGCCCTCTCTCGGACATTTGCTCGATTGCATACCTGGATGCCTGTTCAAGCTCAGTGACCGTATACACAGACTTCAGAACAGAGAAGAAGCATGAAGAAGTTTAGTAACAAGTGGTCCCTCAACTTACAATACCCTCAACATACAATGGTCTTTCCTGGGACATTGTATCTTGAAACTACGCTCAACATACAATGGGCCTCATTTATGAAAACTGTCTAACAGTAAAACTGTCTATTGCCCTTAGCAACCAATCAGAGCTCAGCTTTCATTTTATAAACCCCCCTGGAAAAATGAAAGCTGGTTTCTGATTGGCTGCTATGGACAACAAAGACAACCTTACTGTTAGGGCTTGTTCACACGACGTTTTTGATCCTATTTACGGATCCATTTTTGAGAAGTGAAAAGCGGATCCGTATTGTATGCTTTTTACTTGCGTTTTACCGATCCGCTTTCCGGATACGTCTTAAGGAGGAAATATCTCTCTCTCTTTCTCTCTCTCTCTCTCTCTCTCTTTCTCTCTCTCTCTCTTTCTCTCTCTCTTTCTCTCTCTCTCTCTTTCTCTCTCTCTCTTTCTCTCTCTCTCTCTTTCTCTCTCTTTCTCTCTCTCTCTCTTTCTCTCTCTCTCTCTCTCTCTCTTTTTCTCTCTCTCTCTTTCTCTCTCTCTCTCTCTCTTTCTCTCTCTCTCTTTCCCTCCCTCTCTCTCTCTCTCTCTTCTTCTCTCCCTTTTTTCCTCTCCCTTCTTCCCCGCAGCCCCTCACCTGCCCAGCCCCGACCCCCGCCCGCCCCACCCGAACCCCCGCCCGGAAACTGCGTTTTTTTGCATCCGCTTTCAGGATGCAAATTTCCGCGGAAAAGTCCCCAGAGTGTGGAGCGCTTTTTGGGAAAGGTCCCAAAAAAAGGGGAAATCCATTATCTCCTATGGGCTTTCACTTGCTTTAAACCGCAATAAGAATTGACATGTAAATTTTTAAAAGGGGATGCGAAAAGCGCAGTGCAGGAGAGTCTAAAAAGCGCATCCCCGATCTCCCGGAGAACGGCAATGCCTTTTTCTATTGAACGAAATTTTTAATCACACTGAAAATTTGTTTTTTTTTTTTTTTTTAAAAAGCCACTTTTTTAAATTTACAAATATGTAGAGTGTAAAAACAAAATATAGAGAAAAAAGGGTTTAATATCCCAAAAGGGAACTTTAAGAAAATCAGCAACAAAAAAAAAAAGAAAAAAGATCAATATAGGAAGGTTAAACCGAGTTATCCCATGAATGTTCTTTTTAACTTTTTCATAATACTGACAAAAACATCTCTAGAAATTTTTGGGAAAAGGAAAACCCCATATTGATCCATAAGGAAAAAACAAAATGTTGACTACAATATGGGGTATACAGCTTTTGGGAGAAAAAAAAAATGTTAATAAAAACCCAATAACCAATGGGCGAGACTATCGAGCAGGCCAATCCTCTTTAAATACGAAAACACAAATTTTAAGGTAAAACCCTTTGAGAACAGCCCCATTTCCCAAAAGAAAAACAGCATAAAACAAGCCAGTAGGAGAAGGGGGAAGAAAAAAAAAAAAAAGGGGGGGGGGGGGGGGGGGAAAGCTCTGGGTTTTTTTTTCAGGGCAGCAGCCCAAAAAAAATTTGGGGGATCCAGTAAAACCCAACCCTTTTCCCCAAAAAACCCCCTCAGTATTGACCCAAAAATTCTGAGTAGAATGGGTCTAATTCCTCCATGCGTTTTTAAATAAAAGGGTTTCTCTTTAAACCCACTCACCCCAAAGGGGGAAAAAGCCTTGAACGCCATTTCCTGGGGATAGTGATTTGGAAAGCTGCCAATAGGAATATTATAAAAGCCCCCTTTAAAGGATCTCATGCTTAAAGGTAGCATGAAAAGAAAAGGGGCTCAGGCGAGTTTGGAAAAAATTTACCATAATGACCCGAATAATTTTAAATTTTACTTTTTCCCAAAAAGGCTGAAGTTTTTCGAAACCCCCAAACCAGATATGCATCAGGGGTACCCGTTTTCTTTTTCACATCCCAGCAATATCAGGAACAGTGGGATAAATGAGTGTAAAAGTTGGGAACCTATCCCCAACGTGCCCAGTACTTTATAATTTAAGTTTTTGTATTTCACAAGTTTAACCGGGGCCCTTATTCCATAGAACACAGGCTTTCACCATTCCCCCCTCTAAAAAAGGTGCGGGCCCCAACTCCTTTTCCCCAAATTATGCTAAAAGGGAAACGGAGGGTTGTTAGAACGTGTATCCAGTAAATATTTTAAAAGAGGAGTTTAACATGTCCCGGCTGCTGCCGTTGGAAAACCCCAATTTTTTCAAAACAGGTGGGCTACCGAAGATCGAGTTTAATTTTATTACCCTAAAAATAGTGTTTAAGTTGCAAGTACTGCAACCAAATATTGGGGGTACGGTTTTTGGGCTGGAACACTCTCCTCAAATGTTTTAAAGGCAGAACGCCAAAAAAAATCTCCCAAAAAAGGGGGTTTCCCCTCCCCGGCTTCTTTTATTAAAAAAGCATGTGGGGAAAAATTAGAGTTTTCCAGGTAACCCCCAAATTAAAAATAAAGGGGGCCCCCAGGAAAATTTGAGACCCCCATTGCCACCAAAAAATGGGAAATTCCCGAGAGCGAAACCCCTGCGTGCCCAAGGGGAAGGAAATTTAATCAAGATCACCCAAGTAGGGAAGTACCCGGGCAAGGAGGAAAGCCTTCTCCACATAAATTTTCCCCTCCAATTGAACCCACGTTTTGAAAAAGCGGGAATAAAAACCAATCTTTTAACCCTGGCAGCATTCGTACCCTTTAAATATGTTTCCCAAATCGGGAAAGAGCCAACCCCCCCTTTTTCCTTTTTTTCCTAGTCAAGACATCCCAAGTTTAATTTCGGTTTTGTTGCCCAAAAAAACTGCCCAAAATTTTATTCACATCCAAAAGGGAAGGGAATGGGCATTTTAACCGGAATCGTCGGGAAAGGGGTAAAGGAGTCGGGGCAATAATTCTTTTAATGATATTTTTTCCTCCCTACCCAAGAAAACCCTTTCCCCTTTCCCCTTTTTAGCCAATCTCCCTTAACCCGGGACAATAAGGGGAAAAATTTAGATCAAAGGTTTGATGCAGGGCACTGGGGATCGTACCCCCAGGAAAAAGCAAAGGGGAACCCATTCCCCATCTGAAGGGAAACTGACTTTTAGTACGCAACAACCTGAAAATTTAAAGGTGTATTGAGGGCCACACTTTTAAATAATTAACCTTAAAAATTCCCTAAGCACCCCAAAAAAATTTTTAGAAAAGTCCATAAAGGCCCGGCAGAGAGGAACCGGGACCCGAGAAATATAACAAGAGATCATCTGCAAAACAGGCATTTATGTGAGTCTCCCCCCACCTGATCCCCCTAATCTGATCATTTCCCCCTAATGGGACGCAAAAGGTATTCCATAGAGCCCCCATAGGGGGTTTGGCGACGTGGAAACCCCTGCGAGCCCCGGGTTCCCAAATTTTAAAAGGTTGAGAAATGCACCTTTTATTTTTAATTTTGGGGCCGAGGGGAGTGATAAAAGGGGCAAAATTTTTTTTGGGGAACAATAATGAACTGAGGCCAGCGGGGGACGGGGCAAGACCTCAAAATTGCCAATCCCCCCCCGGTAAAACGCCTTCTCGGCGTCCAAAAGAGGGGGACTAGCAGGAAGGGCGGACCCTGAGCATAATAAATAAGAGAAAACGTCCTCAACGTATTACCCCGCGTTTCTCTACCACAAAAACCCCCTTGACTAAATGTTTTAGATTTTGGTAATATTAGTATTAAACCGGCTCGCAAGTAATTTGCATATATTTGGTGTTACTTTAAAAAAGTGAAATGGGGCCTGTAACTGGTACATGAGGGGAGGACCCTTTCCCAGTTTTAAAGATCTTTGAAAATATGGGCTTGAAAAAAAGGGGGGGGGGGAAGGGCTAAAAGCTGAGACAGATTTTAAAAGAAGCAAAAAAGGGGCCTAAACCCACAATTTCTCAAAGGTCTTGAAAAAATTTGGCTGTAAAGCCATGGGGGCCTGGGCTTTTTTCCCCAGGGGCATAGCAGAGATGGCCTTTGACATTTTCCGAGGGGGTTTAACGGAGGGGCCCAAGGTCCAAAAGTTACGCGTAAAAGTCAGGAAGAGACGTTTTGGGGAAAAAAATTGGTTTAGGGCATCAAGGGAATTTGCCGCTATGAGGGATGTAGTCGCTGGCGGAAAAATTAAAAAGGGGCCCCTTTATAGTAACTATGAAAGCAATTTTAGAATTTCCCGGGGTAAAATGGACAATTTTCCCCTGCTTGGTTTTTTAAAAGATGGGACTTTTAGAAAGGCTCTTTATCCCTTAAAGCCCTGCGAGCAATTGACTCGGTTTGTTTCTCCAAACATAGTATTTAGGGCCCCCAAAGTTTCGGGTAAAAGAGCAGTTTTTTTATCCAAAGCTTTAAGAAATTTCCCTGCTTTTTTTGTATGGAGTAAGTCCCCATGATCACTTCCCCTAGGTTTATTTATGGGGCCCGTCTCTAGGGTGCGTGAGCCGTAAAGTAAAAAGGGCCCATAGTTTAGCAAACCCTTTCCCTTTTTTAATCTGGAACCATGCTTAATTAAAATTCCTCGGGCTTTCCACTTCAGTGCCTCCAAATTTTTTTTGTGGGGGCGGTGGGTTTTGCAAGGTGGTCAGTAATAAAATCTTAAATTTATCGGCGTAAGGGGCGCAAGACAGACAGAAACGTTAAGGAGTGACTCATTTAAATGCCCCTTTAAAGGTTTTTTCCCTGCCCCGCCGAAGTTTCCCAAAAAACCCAAAGAACTGGAGCGTGATCCGATAACAAAATGTTACCCAAAGGACCCTTTCCCTTAACACTAGAAGGGAAAGGGGATTTTTTGGGGGGCAAAAATTTTGTCCCAACCCGCTGTATCTCTGGGTGGGGGTGCGAATAAAAGGTATTTAAACCCTGGGGTTTTTTTTTTTTGGGGGGGGGGGAAAAACCCCCCCCAAACATCCGTAAGCTGTTTTGGGATAAAAAAAAGGGTTTTTTTTAATTTTTTTTTCAGTTTGTTTAGGGGGATGGATGGGGGTCCCGAAGAAATATCTATAATCCGGATCCAGAGCAACATTAAAGTCCCCAACAGGGGGAATTTTTCCCCCTGCGTATGCCCTTCACTCAAACTAGGGGACAGAAAGAAACGTTTTAATTGGGCCCCTGATTAGGGGCTTTGAATTAGCTATAGTTAAACGCGTCCCATCAATTTCCCCAAAATTTTAAAAAAAATATATCTGGCATTGGGGTCATTTTTTCTATCTATCAGGTTTTTATTGGGAAAATTTTTATTTAAAAAAGATTTGGGCCCCCCCCCTTAGATTTTCCCGATGGGGTTTTGCTTTACACCCGAGGGGGAAAATATTATTTCTAAACTCTTCCAAAAGCCCGTCATAAGGGGTTTTTCTTTAGACAAAAAAATTTGGGTTCGATGTCTATGAAAGCTATATAAAAAATTTGGGGAAACCCTTTTCCCCTGGGGAAAATTTAATCCCCTTTAAAATTTAAAGGGGTGTGATTTGAAATGTCGTCATGTTTAAAATATAAAAAAAAGAAAAAATAAAAGGGGGTTGGATTGGAGTTTCCATGCTCTTTTCTCGCCAGACAAATAGAAAAAAAAACCTAAATAATAAACAACCATAGGAAAGCCATATGAATAAGTCTAACAAAAAAAATCCCAAATAAACTGATTTAAATAACACCCGCAGTATAACAACTGCTACATACAAGGGCCCCTTTGGGCCCATTATCACCTATGGGGGGGTAGTGGGAAACCCCGCCTAATGGTGAAAGGAAAAAAAGGTCCTGTTAAAGGAGGCTCGGAAAAACCCCCGTGGGGGCCTATCTTCAAGAATTTATGACATCTATATTTAAGCCTAAACAAAAAAAAAAAAAAAAAAAAGGTTCTATCATAAAAAAAAATAAAGAAACCCAGGAAGCAGCACTAAATTTCCGCAATAAAATCAAAAAAAAGAGAAAGAGGAATCAACAGCTTTAGCGACCCCTTGATCGCAACACTCCCGTGGGGGGAGGGAAAAGAAAAAAATCACATCAAGGCACATTAAGGGGTCAGTGCGGTGTTTTTATTCAGCCCTTCCCTTTTTATAGCAACCCTCAATCCTCTCCCGTCGCATAACAGGGTGTTTTGGGGCTTCGAAAGACGCTTTTTTTCTTTAGGAAGAGAGCTGTCCCCCGCCCCCTTTGGGGGAGGGGGCGGCTTTTTGAGACATCGGGCCAATTTCCCCCAGTATGCTGCCTCCCAATTTAGGAAAAGAAAAAAGGGGGAAGCTTCAGGGGCCCTTAAAAAATTTGGGGATCGGCCCAAAGCCTTTAAAAGGGGATTTTTTGGTATCGCTTCACCTTTTAAACGCAAAGGGGGAATTTCCCCCCCGATACTGGATCGTTTTTGGGGTTTTTTTGCAGAAACGAAGTTAGAGGCCCCTTTAAAGTGGATTTTCCAAACGCAAGGTTCGCCCAGAGAGGTCTGGAAAAACAATATTGGCACCGTCAAAAAGTAAGGGGTTTGAAGCATTTCTGGCCTTTTTATAATGTCCTCTTTAAAACCCATAATAATGCACGCGGCATATAAAAATCGCCCCGGCCCGCTTGGGTTTTTGGCTTGGAGGACGTAAAAGCCCTTGGGTTCTGTCCCTCCCAAAGGAGAGTCCCCTGCTCTTTCCCACGGTTTTTTAAAAGCCCTTTTAGAGATTGGCTAATCTTGGGGTTTAACTGACTCGGGAAAGCCTCTGATTCGGATATTGTTCCCGCGGGTTCCCGTTTTCGGCACACAGATTGATCCACCAAGTCTGGTAGGAGTCCCGTTTTCTTTCTAACCCCCCAGTTGGGAGTTTTAGAGATTGACTGCTGGGGCCCAGGGAATTGGGGGGCTTCCAGAGACTGAAGTTTAGTCGGGGCAGTGGGGTATATCTGATTTAATATACACAAGTCCCCGTTCCAAGCGCTTTTAAGATCCTGAGCAAATGCGGACATGTCAGACTTGGGAAAGGGATGAGAGTAAAAAGTGCTTGTAATTCAGGGTGGGCCCTTTTTAGTGCCCAAAAAAACATGATTCCCGGCGCTTTCAGATACTTGGCCTGGTTAAAACTTCCCCGGCCCAAAGGGGGATGCCCCCAATTCCTTTTTTTTGCCTGATATCCACACCTGCTGGGCCGGTTTATGAATGATTTTTGCATGCAGGGGTTTTAAAAAACAGGAGAAACGCCTACTTTGGCTTAAGGGATCCCCCAGAAATTGGATTTTGCCCGGGGAAATCTGCAAACAGGCTGGCATGGAAACCGGGGAGTCCCCCAATAGGGGTGCATTGAGAAAAAATTTCTTAGGGCTGCAGCCCTTTCCTTGGGGATTTTGCTGTGGGGCCTGGAGGACAGTGGAAACAAAAAAGGGGTCCTTTTGAGGAACAGGCTTTCTTCAAACACACAAAGGGAAGGGACCACTGCCGTCCCCAAACCTTGAGGGCCCTGTTCCCCCCTTTTGGAATCTAGGGGGGGGTAGGACTGGGCCCCTGTCCCGCACCTTCCCCAGGGCAACATGAAGGGAAATCTGCTGAGGCAGGGAGGGCGCTTAATGGGTGGGGGGCCTCCCCCCCACTTTATTTGCAGCTGTTTTTCTTTTGGGGAAACGCCAAATTTAGGAAGCTCTCCAAACCCCCTCCCTGGGGAAACAGCGGGGGTCTCCGTTCCTGAAGCGCTGAGCGTCATCACCACGAGTCCCCTGGCCCGGGGCCCGCTCAGTCTCTGCCCCCCGCTGCAGGGGCGCGAGGACGGGCGCGCCGGGAGAGCCGCGCCTGTGCAGGGAAAATTTGGGGCCCGCTTCCCGGAGAGGAAGCTTTAGGGTTTCCGGGGCCGAAACCCGGGGCCCGCTAGTGGCGCGAAAAAGTTGCGGATCGGGACCCCAGGGTTTTCCGCAGCATCCTGGGGCCCCCTTTTGAGTTTCCCTTTTTGGTTTTTCCCCCGGCCATTTTTTGGGTAAAGGGGAAAAGGCTTTTAAACAAAAGGGCCCCCACGGAGCTCCCCCCTGCCACACGCCTCTCCTCTCACATCTAGGGCCCTGCCCCCACACGCAAAATTTTTAGATCCGTTTTTTCGGATCCCCAAAACGGATCACAAAAAAAGTTTGTGAAACCCAAACCTTAGACCTTTTTTTTTTATAACTGTATTTTATTAAAAGTTTTCAAATAAACAATATACAAGGGCAATCTCATCTTTTTATCATTTCACAAATTTCCATTTAAAAAAACTGCACATTATGTCCAAAAAATGGTATTAATTTCTACAAAAAAATGCAAAAACTCCTCCACCTTAAAAAGCTTTTTGTGCTTCATAAAAGAAAGAAAAACTCGAGCACATATTGCAAAGAATTAATACAATATCAGAACAGAGACAAAGACAGCAACAAAAGGTTTTCGGATTTAAAAATGTGTTGCTCTCTAGGGACAATACGCAATAGGTTCGATAATACTGTTGCACATTTTTTATAAATAAGGCCCATTGTCTTTGACTGGAAGATCCCACCGATTACCTTGAACTTTTTACTTATAAAAGCTCTTTATTAGTGCATGCACTGATTGGCGGTCTAATAGTGTCTCTCTACACAGCAGTACTACATGTCCTGTACTGCTCTTACATGTACTAGGGGTGCATGCAGTGGGTTGGTTTTCTAGAGTGCCTCTTTACAGTTCAGTGCCGGGGGCTACCCTGTCCTGTATGCTCTTCCCTGTACTGTGAGGTGCATGCAGTGTTGGATCTAGTAGTGCCCTTTTACATTTCGGGGCGGGGCTACATGTCCCGTACTGCTCTTACTGACTATGAGGTGCATGCATGATGGTAGTCTAGTAGTGCTCTCACGTCAGTGCGGTGCTTCATGTCCTTTACTGCTCTTACATGTACTAGTGAGGTGCATGCAGTGATTGGTAGTCTAGTAGTGCCTCTCTACAGTACAGTGCGGTGCTACATGTCCTGTACTGCTCTTACATGTACTAGTGAGGTGCATGCAGTGATTGGTAGTCTAGTAGTGCCTCTCTACAGTACAGTGCGGTGCTACATGTCCTGTACTGCTCTTACATGTATTAGTGAGGTGCATGCAGTGATTGACGGTCTAGTAGTTCCTCTCTACAGTACAGAACGGTACCACATGTCCTGTACTGCTATTACATGTACTAGTGAGGTGCATGCAGTGATTGAAGGTCTAGTAGTGCCTCTACAGTACAGTGCTACATGTCCTGTACTGCTCTTTACATGGTCCAGGATGAGCAACTTCTTTGGACGCCAGGTGAGGGTGGCCTCTTATTTTTTCTGGTACTTTTTTTTGTGTCCTCAAACTACACGTAAATAGAAACTTCCAGCAGCTGCTTTATGTATCTGTATTAGTTATCTTCTTCAATTTCTTTATTCTTCATCTTGTGTTATGTTGGTGACATTTTAGGGCTTCGGAACCAATTACCAGTTTTCCGCAGGGTTAGGGTGCCTTTACACAGTTTCAAGCCCTCCCCCTTCGCACCCACATGTTCATGTTCCGCCCTAAAACCCGGTAGAAGAATGTTTTTGTTGGAACGCCGGTGGTGTAAAAAACCGTCTGGTGGAAAATCCGTGCAGTGGGGACTCCTGCACGGATTTTCCATTGAAGTCTATGGGGGAGCGTTGCTTGTCTGTTTTCAGATGGTTTGTAAAACCGCAAAGCGTCTGAAAAACCGACAAATAACCTGTGCCGTGGGGACATGGCCTTATGGTTTCAACATACACTGGTCGTTATGGAACCAATTAATATTGTATGTTGAGGGACCAGTGTACAGAGAACAGGTATCAGAGACTATTATTAGTTGGTGCTGGCTAACTTGAGGTGAAGAATCTAAGCTATGCTACTGTTCTTCACCCTCATGCCACCAATATTGATCTATATATCATCTACAGTATATACACTACTCACAAAAAGTTAGGTATATTTGACTTTTGGTTAAAATTTCAGGCTGAACATAAAAGGCGACATGCACTAAATGAGACCATCTCTAAACTGTACTGGAATGTACATGTTGATCTCTAACAAGGAGCTTAAAACCCCCAATTGATTCAGTTACATTATCCCCTCACCTCCTGTCTCTTCCCCCCTCCTTTAGATTGTAAGCCCCCGGGTAGGGTCCTCTCCCCTCTGTCGTGCCAATTGTCTTATCCCTTATCACTGTACTCGTTTGACTTAAATATGTACCCTGAACATAAAGGCGCCATGCACTCAAAAGGCCATTTAAACTATAATAATTTTAAAGAATTAAATCACTAATTAATTGTTACCACAGTCCTGTTTTCTTGGTTTCACTTTGAATTCAGGGGCGTGTTTATTGGCTTCTACTAGGCTGCAGTAGAAACCAGGTCTGTAGCTATAGCGACCAGCACTGGCAGCCTATCAGGAGAGATCAAACAGGTCTGTAGCTATAGTGTCCACAAGAGCTGATGCAGCCCATACAAGAGGGGATATCTAGGAATAGGTAGGACACTGTTAATGGACATATATTGCAAAGTGACTTGTTTTTGCAAGATCTTTAACATAAAAAGCAATCCTTGTAGTGAGACAACCCTTTTAATGGCAAAATTCAATCAATTTGAATTGGGATTTAAACCGTCCTCCTCATCATGCTGTTCACATTTTGACATCATGAGACCAAGGCACCACCTTATAATTGATCAACAGTACCTCGCCATTGCAGGATGCTGTCAGACAGAAGTGGCCACTGAGCTTAGAGTGTTCCGGAGTGTCATCAGCAGGTTACAAAAGAGATACAAAGAGACTGGAAGAATCACAGAAAGGCAAAGATGACCACTTCATTGTAAACAATGCCTTCAGGCAGATTTAAGTGAGAGGCAGCCAAATATATCACCTATATATAAATGTTTGTGATGGAAAATACATTGCTTTGTTGATTTTGCTTTGGTAAGGATATAAAGAAGATTTTATTTCCTCTTAGTGCACACAAGTTTCTCTGGTTACCTAACATTTCTCCTCACCTCTTCCTGCTCTTTTATATCACATAAGCTTCTGTCAGTGAGTCAGTCCACGGTGAATCACTCTGTGCAGAGTCTTATCTCTAGCAACGGACTTTGTTTAGTTAACTAAATAACAAGCTTTTATTCTTTAGAGCTCTGTAGCCTTTATAAATCCAAAGCACTTATGTTACTATAACAAGAATAGCTAGGAAAAGAGAGCTTATATGTCAATCACTGCTACAAACCCATCCACAGCATAACCAGGAAGTGTGAGTCTAAAGCTGCCTGTCGCTCTGTGAAACTGCTTGGTGAGATAACCCCTTGAAGACTATGCTGTGAACTGCTTTTACTAAGATTTTAGAAAAAGTATCCTCACCAGCCTTAACTAAGTTACTTTTTTGGGAAGCAAAAATGCTCTGTTGATGGGAAAGTATCGATAGAACAAGCTCATGGTGGACTCCAGCTTTGCAAGTCTGGATGAAATATTGAAAGTTAATATTAAACACTTTAAAAAAGTTATAAAGTGAGAAAGAGAAATAAGTTCAGGACTTTTAGTTGTCATACATAATTGGTGTTGCCATGTTGAAAAAAGTCCGATCTTTTAAAATGTAATATCATTTGTCCTGTACGCTGAACACCATAGAAGAAAAAAATTCCAAACACCAAAATTGTGGTGTTTTAGTCATTTTAGGTGCCCAAGCAATCGGAATAAAAGTGATCAAAAATTCGTACCTATCCCAAAATGGTACCAATAAAAGGTACACTTCAGGCCACAAAAAATTTACCCTTACTCAGGCATATAGTTGGAAGTGCAAAAAAGTTATTGGTCGCAATGGCGCTATGCTGCAAATTTCAGAAATAGAAAATGTTTGGATTTTTTTTATCATACTATACTATAACATAATGCAAACCCTATTTTTTTACATTTTGATCCATTTAGAATTTTTAGATTTCCCAATATATTCTATGGTATGGTAAATGACACCATTAGAAATAACATCTTGTCCCACAAATTAAAAGCCCTCATGTGTCTATGTAGATGGAAAAATGTTATGGCTCTTGCAAGGCAAGGAGAAAAACATGAACGTGTCAACCACAAAAAAACACTCAGTCCTTAAGGGATTAATAAACATCATTCATTGCTTTTGGGAGCAGCAGTGGGTGATCAGATTTGGCAAACTTATTTACTAGAGTACTTGGTTACATATTCAGCGTGATCCCTGGTCACAAATGATAAAAATGGCACAAGACAACTATGTACCTGTCATGCCGCAGTACTATTTCTTTATCAGTATTTCTTACGTATTACTGTTTTGTCTCAACAGCTCCATCTAGTGGCTGTTTGTGCACACTGTTAGCTAACATACACTCCTAAGTATGTCCCATTAAAGCTACCATAACCGTTCCACCTGACTTGCTGACATCATAGTATTCTCTGCAGCCATTTTCTCTCAGACACATGTAGATGGAAGCATGTAGAACCATCCTCTCACATCTAAGTCTACAGTAGCATCGCTGGTATGTTCAAACTACCACTCAGGGCTGCAGATTGTACAGTGATGCAAGTTATTGTGAACTATGTCCATAGCTGATGCTCATGGTTTACAGTTAGAACCATGCTTGTGGCAGGCAGCACTGTACCCTCCATTAATATATGTCACTACTCATTTCTGTATTGTAATTGTATTTCATGTACATTTATGTTTGCACTGTTTTGTGTAATATTTCATGTTTGCATGCTGTTATATCACAGTAAGTGTATTCTATTTCTGTTCCTCCGTTTTACACTATCCCTTGCAATAGTTGAAGCTTGGATATTGCTCCATTGTCAATGCTTGCTGGGAAAGAGTTTAGCTGTCTGTCAACCATCCTCCACACACATAGGGAGGACAGAGCAGTACCTACTTATATTAATCTCATGGCTTAAACGGCCACAAATTGTTGCAGATTCTGTCGAGAAAGCCAAGAAAAATAGCTTTTTTTTCCCTTGGGTAAACTGAAAAAACACAAAAATTTAAAAAACCTGATGTCTCATTATATCAGGGGCAACACCCTTGCACAATTATTCCCCCGGTCACATTCATTTCCCACACAGGTTTCCATTTTTTGTGTTTTTTCCCTCAAAAAAACCTTAACTGAAAAATAAAAATATTACACAGTTGAGAACAGCCAATTGGATTAAGAAGGATCTAAATTTATTAACACCTCAACCCTTAAAGCATCGGGGGCCTTTTAACCCCCCCCCCGGGCGCACCAAATTTTGACCTCATTTGAAAGGGAAGCCCCATTTTTTTTAAACCTGACTTGTCACTTTATTTATAAAAAACTTTTAAATACTTTTACCTATCCATTTTTTTTCAAAAGATTGTTTTCCCCCGTGAACAAAATTTTTTTTTAAGTTACAAGTAATTTTGGTCCCTACAATTCTTATTTTTTTTGTGAAAAATACAAAATTCGTGAAACTTTTTTTTTGAAGTTTGCCATTTTCAAAAATTTTTTCCCCCACACAACATCGTTTTATAACAAAAGAATTTACTGTAGGTTTTAACCCCTTTAAAAAGGACCCTTGGGGGCGTATCCAACGCCCCGGGCTTTTGGGGGGGTTTCCCCGCACCGGGAAGTTTTGGATACGCCCTGGGGAAATCCCCCGGGGGAAACTCAAAGGGCAAGTTTCCGCGCGTTTGGCCCCCCGGGGTGTCAGCTGTAAAATTAAAACTGCCCCGACCCCCCGCACCCCACCGGCCCCCCCCCCGGACCCCCCAAATTCGCCCCCCCCCGGGGGGGGGGGGGGGGGATAACCCCGTAAAAAACGCGACAATCCGGCCCCGCATAAATAAGAGAAAACCAGGAGGAAATCCCCCCTCCTGCGTCCTGCCCGGCGGCGGCAGCGCCCCGGATGGGTCGCCATGGTTTTTTGGGCAGTTTCCTGCCCCCCTTAAAAGCCCTACCCCCCGGGGGGCAGGGGAATTTTCCGGGTGTCTGTGACTTAAACGACCCCGCCTGCCCTTTTGGGCACGCCCCCATCGTGACTGGCCTTTGTCATGGGAACCAGTCATAAAAACCCAAAGCTATGCACTGTTTCCTTTATTGAATGAGAAAATCTAAAAAATCCCCTCATTCAAAATCCCCTATGGGGAAAAGAAAAATTTAAAAATGTGAAAAAGTAAAAAAAAAGTAAAAAAAGGGGAAAAAATAATTTTAAAACAAAAACACGAAAAATAAAAAAAAAAGACTTAAAACCCCCCTTTTCCCCTTCACAAACGCCAATCCCCCCCCCAAAAAAAGGGATCAAAAAAAAATTTAAAAACCCAATTTGGTACGCCGCGTGGGGAAATTACCTCCTATAAAATCTTAAAAAAATTAAAATTAAACCCGTAGGGGTAAAACCCCCGAAAAAAAAAAAAAAAAAAAAAACAATCACAGTTTAAATTTTTCATCCCCGCAGAAACATAAAATGGAATAAAAAAGCGATAAAAACCCTCCTATAAACTCCAAATTTGTAGAAATTTAAAAAAATGTCAGTTCATCCCCAAAAAAAAAAGCCCTTTAAAATACGGGCTCTGTATACAGAAAAAAAAAAAAATGTATAGCTCTCAGAAGATACGATGCATAAATTTTTTTTAAACACCCCTAAAAACACTTTTTTTTTTTTTTTTAAAGGGGGTGCAACAAAAAAAAAAAAAAACTATATAGATAGTGTAGGATTGCCCTATTTGATATCACGTTGAAAGTCTTTGGCCCCCTTAAAAAACTTTTAATCAAAAAATGTAACCGAAAAATTCAAATTTTTTAAAGTATGAAGGGACAGCATAAATGCTTTTTTTAAAAAGGGTTTTTCCCCACTAATGTATTGCCCAAAACGCTGTTTGGGCGCTGCGGGCTTAAAAAGGGAGGGAGCGCAAAATTTGGTTTTTTTTTAACCCCCAAAAAGGGGGCAAGAACAGGAAAAACCCCCTTTCCCCAAAATTTCACCCCTTTTTGGATTCAAAAAACCCCTAAAAGGATCCAAAAAAGGGGTATTGTGCTTTTTGGGGGCACACGGTGCCCCCAAAATTTTTTTTTTTATAGAAATTGGGCCATGAAAAAATGGGGGGGGGGGGTCATTTGGGAAATCCCATTTCCACCATTGTTTTTGGGGGCCCTTTTTTTTTCCCAACTTTTCGCTGTGCGGTTTTAAATGACAGGATAAATTTACTACCAGGGGGTTTTGAACATTCACAGTAAAAAAAAAAAAAACTAATATAAAAATTTTTTATTTTTTGTTATTTTTACCCAAAAATAAAAAAATTTTAAAAAAAAATAAGCGTTTTTATTTTTTTATTTTTGGGTCATGGGCCCCAAACAATTAAAAATTTTTATTTATTTTGGGCTGTTTAAAGGGGTTTTTTTTTTTAATTTTCGGGATGATAAAGGGGGGTTTTTTTGGTACCTTTAGGCCTGTTCACACGGTTTTATTCCGGCGGTTTTTGGTGCCCCGGGTTTTTGAGCGCACAAATCCCCCCTTTTTGGAAAACGGGGGGGGGGGCCGGGGGGGGAAAGGGGGGGGGCGGGGGCCCGGGAGCGGGGGCGGGGGGCGCCGTTTTCCCCGGCCCCCCATAAAAATTGCTTTGGGTTTAACGGCGCGTCCCCCGGCCCCTTTTTTTAAATAATTTGGGCTTTGTGCATTTTTCTCCCCCCCCCGGGGCCCCGGATTTGCCGCGGGGGGGAAATTTGGAAGGAAAATCCACTGTCCTATTGACGGGGAAAATTCCCCGTAATATTCCCAACGGATTGGCCCTTTTTTGGGAAAGCGCAAACCCCGGCGCGAATACGGCCCCAATTTTCCGTCGGCAAATAAGGCCGTGTGAACGGACCTTATGGGCTTCATATGCTTTGACCCGCTTTTCTATCAAGGTTTTTGTGAAATTTTTTTGGAACAAAATAAAACCCTTCTTTGGTTTTTAAGGGATTTTTTATTTTGTACAAGGGGCCATTTTGGCGGAAAAAAATAACTTGCTACTTTACTCAGAAAGTAATACAAATTACAGTGAAAACCCAAATTTTGTATTTTTTTTTTTTGTTTTTTTTGCTTTTAAAAAACCAAAAAACACTTTTTTAATAATGAAAACCCCTTTTTTGGCCCGCCACAGACCATAACGTTTTTTATTTTTCTGTTTCCAAGCTGTGGTAGCAGGGGGGGTTATTTTGACGTTTTTTAAAATTTTATCTTTTTTTGGGAGGTCCCCAACCCTTTTTAAATTTTTTTTTTTTAAATCCATTTTTGGAAAAACAAGGTAAAGAAAATACCGGGCAATCCAAATTTGAGTTATTTTTTTTTTATTTCAATTTTTGGTTTGTGAAAATGACTTTTTTTGGGGAAAATGAACGGAACCGAATTTTTATTGATGCCACTTTGGAAATTTATATGTTTTTGATCACTTTTTTTTTTTTTCCAAATTTTTATGTGCGGGTTTTGGATGATTGAAAATCGAATTTTTTTTTTTTTAAACCTTTCTAAAATATGGGCCCTTTGCATCGGGTAATTTTCAATCACTAAAACAAGGGGAGAGCAGTGAAATAGCAGTACTGCTGTGTACTTCCACCCATGACAACTGCCAATCACTCCACAGGGGCATAGCCAGGCATAGGGAAAATCAAAAGACAACCAAAAAGGGGTTTGTCGGTTTTCCAGGTTTCGGGGAAGCCTTGGGGAAGCCTGGCGATGGGGCCGGCGGGAAAATTTGCCCCGGGGTTTTAACAAAAGAGGGACTCCCCCCTTTTGTCTTCCCTTTTGGCTTCGCCAAAATTGTTTAAAAGCAGCTAAGGGTTAATAAAGGGCGGGGCCTTTAACAAAATAAAAGACTTTTCCGGGGACAAACCTTGGGCCCCCCAGGGTTTGACTACATAGATTTTCCCTTTCAGGCTCCATTGGGAACTGGGAACCCCCCGGTAAATTTAAAATTTAGAGGTTAAAGGGGCGGGGATCAGGGGGTTTTCCTTTCCCCTTTAAAAAAGAAGAGGGTTATCCCAGAGGGGAAGGATTTGGGGCTTTATTTTAAAATTTTATTTTTGTCAAGGAATCCCCGCAAACGACCCCCACCCCCGGTCCCCCCCAGGGGCATCTGTCCCCTTCTATTTGATTGGCCGCTCCCCCCCCCCAAGGGGGGGTTGGGGGCCCGGGGCAGGGCCCCATAAACCCCCCGGGGCGGGGTTCCCTGTTGATTTTCCCCCCGGCCCCACCTCCTGCGGAAAGTCTCTTTTCCCCGCGGGCGCGTTCCCCGCTCCTTGTTTTAAATTTAAAGGGCCAGCGCACCGTAATTCATTAGGCCAGTCACCCCCCAAATTTAACCTGCCCCCCTTCCTGGTTCCCCTCCCCTCCCGAATCTTTATTTCCTTACCGCCAACTAAAAAAACCGTTTCCTGGCCCAGTTCTGTTTGCCAAGTCCCTTTTTGGGCCTTCGCCTCCGCCCCTTTTCCCGCCCCAACAACCTTTGCCACCTTTTCCTGACCTTCTTCCTTTTCCCCAAATAAAGGCCCCCTTCCGATTTTTGACCACACAACACCTCGGTTTGGCCTCCGCAAGCAACACGTCGGGGGTTTGCGACCTGGTAGACCCCCCGCCCGCAGAATTCCATCCCGTTTTGGGCGGGGGGCCCTCGGGTAAAAAAACCGGGAACCTACTTAAATTCCGCTCCCTGTGTGGCTTCCCGCCATCGCTTGCGGGGGTTCCCAGGGATCCATTTACCCCACCCGATAGAAAAGATTGGGCCCATGGATCCCCGGGCCAAGGTGCCTCAAACCAAGCGCTCAAACCCTCACCACCTTTCGTGGCCCCCACAATCGAAGCAGATCGCGCACCCAAGCGCACAGCTTAACCAGCTGTCTACTATATTTCAGGACCCGTCGTCTTCTTAAAATGAGCTTATCCATCTTTGGGAAACCAGGATTGATACCCCCGCGGAGGAAAGTGAGGAGCTCCGCAAGAAACCCTAAACCGGTTCTGAACACATCATCTACCCCCCCTTTTTTTTCTTGGCCCCCGGTTTTTTTTTTTTCGGCCCTCCCTTTTCCCCCCCCTTCCCACCGCCCCTTGGAAGAGGCCAAAGCAAGGAAAGAGCCCCCTGACTTCCCCAGGAACTTAAAACCCAAAGACCAAAGGAGAACCTAATTTTCTCTACTTTCGGCCCCCCCCTTAACATCTCCCCAAAGGGTTGCCCGTTCCGTCTTGGGAAATCCGGGAAACGAGCGCACCTAGGCTTCATGGGAAAGTGGTTTTTCCCAGGTGTGAATAACCCCTCTCCCCCCGCCCTTTACTATAACCCCCTAAAATTTTTCGGGTTTGGACCTGGAGGTTTGGGTTTTTCAAAACCTTTCCCTTCCCGGACTCTGGTAAAAAGCCCCGGGGAAATTTGGGGGGATGCGGCCTTGGGGTCCAAGGGTAACCTCCCATGTCCACCCGGAGAAAACTCTGGGCCAAACCCCTAAAAAAGTTTGGGGAATTCTCAAGATCCGGGTCCTGGGTTTTTTACCCGAGCCCCTTTTCCCTACAATTGGGGGACTCCAAAGGGGGAAACTGTCGTTCTATGGGGTTACCCCGGTTTGTCCCCCCGGGCTATTCTCCCGGGCCCCCTTTCCCTTTAATGCGAAAACCCGCCCGGTGCTTATTGAAGACGGGGCCCAAGTCCCTTTCGTTGGGTACAAAAATTTTTTCGTTCCCGCTTTTTGGTGGCACCCCCCCGCCCGGTGCTTTTCCCCTTCTCCCTCTACTAACGTTTTAAAATCGCTTGGTGGGGCCCCCCGCACCCTAACCAAGAATTTGCGGACGTTTTCTCGGAGAAACAAGCGGAAAATCCACCCCTCATCGTTTTCCCCAAAGGAAATGGGCCCAATCAAACCCCTAAAAACGGCACATCCCCCCCCCCTTGGCAGGGGCTAAACCCTGCCCCGTACCAGAGGGGACTCAAGCCAAAGGCTTCTTACATCCAAATAAATCTACAGAAGGGGTTTTTATTCATAAAGGGTCCCCTTAAAAGGTTTTCCCGGGGGGCCGGGGTTTTTTCTTTGTGTCCAAGAAAGATGGCTCTCCCAACCCGTATCGATTAAACCGCGGTCTCAATAAGATCAACCAAGGGAAAAAACCCGGGATAAAAACCCCCTTTCCGTTGATCACCCCAGCTGTTTGATCAACCCCTTTTCCCTGGAGCCAAGATTTTTTTTCCAACCTAACCCCAAAGCGGTTGCTTATAAAATTCCATTCGGAAAAAGAGAAGGAGACGAGTAAAAAAGACGGCCACAAAAACTTTGAGAAAGGCCACTTTGAGTACCTGGGTGATTTTCCATTCCTCTGTAATGCTCCCGCAGTCCCTTTCCCGGAGTTTTTCAATGATGTCCCTTTAGAGATCCCCCAAAAACACCTGTGTGATTTTCTACCTGGAAAAGACACCTGATCCCTTTTTTAAAACTGACCCGGGGGCCCCAACCCGGCCCATTTTCCCACCCGGTTTTTTAGGGCTTTTAAAACCCCTAACCCTTTCCCTTTACGCCAAGTTTGGGAAAAAAGTTTTTCTTCCACAAAAACCCGTCCTTTCCCCTTTCCCCCGGCTACATCATCTCGGGCAAGGGTTTTCAAATGGATCCCGCTAAACTGTTTTGGGCCGTCCTGCAATGGCCTCGTCCAAATGCCCCGTGCCAAAACAGAGATTTTTTTGGGGTTCCCACATTTAATAAAGGGAGTTCCAAAGCCCCAACTTCCCTCACTGGGTCCCCAATTGTTTGGGCCCTTTACCAAAAGGGAAAGCTAACCCCAGGCTTTGGGGGCCCCCCAGTGGCTGAAGAGGGCCTTTTTTAAAGCTAAAATCGCTTTTTTGCTTTTTTTGCAAACCCCCTGGGATTTCCTTTTTCCCACCGATATGGAGAAACCTTTTTACTTGGAGGTTTGAACCCCCTCCCTTTCCCTGGGGGCTGGGGGCCATCCACCCAAAAAGGGCCCCCCCTGGCAAGACTTGCCCCGTGTGGCTTCCCTTTTCTAAAAACCTTTTTTTTCGGCGGAGAGGGAATTAACTCCCCTTGGTTTGGGAAACTTTCTGGCCAACAAACTACCTTAAGGGGAAAGGTGCTATCTCCTCCCCAAGGAGGTTTTCCCCCCCCGGTCCCCCTTTTTAGAAACCGACCACAAGAATCTTCTTTTCCCCCCTTTGCCCCCCCGACCCGGGCCCCAAAGGCCCCCGGCAAGCCCCCTGTCGCCCTTTTTTTTTCCCGTTTTTATTTTCTCACCCTTTTTTGGTTCCGGGCCCAAAAAAAAGTCAAAAAGGGGGATGCCCCCCTTTTTCCCCCACCTCCCCACCGAATTTGGGGAAATGGAACCTCACCCCCCCTGGGGAATTTTAAAAAAAAAGGGGAAAAATAAAAAATTTTGGGGAAAAATTTTAAAAGTTTATTTATACTCATTTCCCCCTAAAAAGGGGCCCCATTCTCCGCTTTTCCAACCCCGGGTTTTTAATTTTCGGGCCCCAAAAAACCCTTTTTCCGGGGGAAATAAAGTTGCCCGGCCCCCCTTTAAGGGAAGTTACTTAATTGGGGAAAAATGGCCCCCCTTTTTAGGTGGAAGGGCACCCAGGGGTAACAAAAGGTTTTTGTCCCATTTTTTTCTCCGGGCCCCCCCTTCCCCTTTGGTTTTGGGCCCGACCTTTTTGGGTTGGGGGTTTTTTTTTGCAATTTCCCCTGGGCCAAATTTAAGTTTTTCCCCCCGGTCACCCCAAACCCTCAAGGTTTGGCCCCTTTAAGGAACTTAACCAAAATTTTCCCTAAAGCCAACCTTTTCTCAAATTGGGCTATGTTTAAAAAAGGGGATTTTTCCCCCTCCCTTTTCCTCCCGGGAAATTACCCTTTTGGTTTTAGGGTAGGGGGCACTATGGTTCCCCCAAAATTCCCCCCCCCTTTTCCTTCCTTCCTGGCCCCGGGAAAATTTTTTCCCCTCCCCTTTCCCTTGCCAAGGGCCCTTTTTTCCTTCAAGGGCCCCCCCATTTTCCCCCCCTTTTGGGGTGGGGTTTTTTCTTTGCATATTGTCTCAAACCCTGGAACCAATTCCAAAGTCCAAGTTTTTTTGGCCCCTCCCCCCGTGCCCACTCCCGGCTAAGTTACCTTTTTCCCTCGGCAACCATCCACAGACCCAAAGGACAAGTGGAGAAGGGTTTTTCAGGTCCTTGGGGAAAATATCTACCCACTTTGTTTTTGGCACGTCAAGACACTGGGGTAATCTGTTTTCCCTGGGGGCCAATTCCGAAAAATTGTTTAGACTCAGAGTCAGCTTGCGGGGTCCCCCCCCCCCCTTTTTCATCGCCACATGCAACTTCCCCCGCCCCCCCCTGCCCATTCCCCGGGGCCCTCTGAAAAATGCCAGCCGTGGAGGATCTGGGCCGCGACCCTAACGGCCATATGGGATCAAACACCCCTGTCCCTAAAAACAGGCTTCGCCCCCATGAAAAAGGCAAGCAACCCAAACGCGGGACCCCCGTTTTACTCTCCTGGAGGGGGGAAGGGTGTGGTTTTCAGTGGGAAATCCGCCTCAAGATCCCCAGCTATAAACTTTGGGGCCCCCGGTTTTTCCGGGGGCCCCTTTGAGGTCCCCAACCCCATCAACCCAGTGGCCCCACAAGCTTTGTAATTTCCCCCCACAACGTGGCCCCAAAATCCTTCCAAAGTCCCCCCTCTTTCCCCCGTGGTCCCCGAATCGCTTCTCCCGGGAAAACTGCTCCCTCCCCCCTCCGAGCAATGCTTTCCCAACCCCCTTTACCCTAAAAAAAGGTCCCTTTGGGCATGAAGAATTTTTCACGGTTTTTCCCCGGGCCCGCCGGGCCCTGCCTTGGGGACCGGTTGGCCCTTTTTTTTTTTGGGGGCCCTGCCCCTGTCTCTGCGGGGGTCCCCGTGCAGGGGGTCCCAGCAGCCTGGGGTTCTTCTTTTGTACCCTTTCCCTTTTTTTGTTCTCCCCGTTGCTTCCCGGTCCTGTCCCGTGCACTGTGGCCTCCTAAGGCGTGCCGCGCCAGCTTCCGCCTATTTTTGTTTCCCCGTTTCTGTGCAAACCCTTTCCCCTTCCCCCCCTGACCTCTGGCTAAAAAGGGGGAAGTTCTTGTCTCTACTCTGTGTCAGTTTATTGCAGTCTTTTGCTGTTTTCCAGCTGCTTCCCATTTTTTGGCTCCTGCCCGCATCTCAGGGCTGCTGTTTGAGCCTTTAACCCCGAAAATGCCCTTTTCCAGTGTCCCGGTCAACGAGCTCCGGCCTCCGTCCGTCGGGGTCCGTGGTCTCCTGTATCCTGCCGGTTTTCCTTTTCCGGGAATTTTTTCTTTTCCCTCCCCCTTTCCGTTTTCCCTGGTCTGTCCCCCGGGGGTTTTGGTTACCCGTCCATTCCTGCCATTTCCAGTTTTTTCTAAATGACTTTAACCCCCCCGAAACCTGCTTTTTCCTGAGTACTTTTTAACCTCCCCTGTTTTTATTTTCCCTCCTTTTTTTCCTGTTTTCCCTGCCCGTCCCCCCCGGCTGTCCCACCGCAAGGTAGCCACGTCGGGGGTAGTGCCCGGGGGGTCCCGCAGCCAAGTCCATCCCCTTTGGGCGCGGGCCCCGGGCGAAGCCCCGGGGGCCCCTTAGACTCCACTCCCCCCTTCTTGTCCTCCACTCCCCACCCCGCCTGGGTGCCCCCGGGAAAACCACACCGGATTTTCGGCGGTGGGCCGCCTCGGCAAAACGCCCCTTCGGCGCCGCACCGTTACAACGATTAGAGGAAGCATTTTTTCCCTCATTCGACGGGAATGGCCCGGAAAAGGGGTTGGGGCCGGAAGAGGGGTTTTCCTGGGGGGCTAAAAAGGATAATTTTTCTGGCCCAAAAATTTAAATCCGAAAATTTCCTTCATCCCCCAAAAGGGAAACCCAAAGGGGGGGGTACTGTCAGGGCCCCCCCCACCCCCGGGGTCGCAGCCCCATTCCGCGCCCCGCTAAGAGGGGCGTCACACCCGAAAATGTCGGGTCCGGGCGTGCTCTTTCCCCGGCGGGTTTTCCCTTTTAAACATCCCTTTCCCAACGCTCCTGCTGTAGCCCTTTTGTCTCGTGGCGGCGGGGCCCCCAAACCCCTAGGGCCGCTGGGCGCCGGAGGTTAATTTAAAGGGCCACGCACCGGTTTTTTAAATTTATTGCCGGTCGCCCCCCTTTTTTAACCCGGGCCCCCCCGGGTTTTACCCTGCCGGATTTTTAATCCCTTTAAAACCAAACCCCTATTTAGAAAGCTTTTCCTGGTCTATTTTCTGATTGTCCCCCGTGTACCGTCCCTTTCCTTGCCTCCATCCCCGACCAAACCTTTGCCCCCCTGTCCTGACCTTTTTTGCCTTCCCCACTAAAAACCTCCTGACGATTCGCCCAAGCTTTTCCCTTTGGGCTGCCCCCCGCAAGCGGCAGGTCGGGGTAGCGACCGGGGTAGACTCCCGCCGAAAGCAAGCCAAACCCCGCTTTGCGGGGGGAATTTCGGGTTGAAAAACCAAACCCCTACTTGGGATTCCCCCCCTGGGGGTGGCTTTCCCCACGCTTGCGGTGATCCAGGATCCACAATGCAACCGGAAAAGTTTTTAAACAAGTGCGGGTTTTTCCCACGGGTTTTTTTCCTGGGGCCCTTCCCACTGTCTAAGATGTCTTTTTTTGTACTCAAATAAATTTTTTCTCTTTTTTGGGCTGCCTTCTGATTTTCCCCCCTTTGTTTAAAGGGGGTTTCAATTTTTCCCTTTTTTCTCGCTTTGGACTTTGTAGCAGTTTTGAAACCTGCTTAAACCCCGCCCAAACCCTCATTTGAGCGGAATTTAACCCTTTTTTTTGCTGCTTTTGGATTTATGTTTTAAAATGAATCTTTGTTTAAAGAATTTTATTGCCACCTTCAAAACATTTTTGAAAAAGATCTGAAAATATGTAAAATTCTATACAATGTCACAAGGGCAAAAAAGTAGGCAAAAAAATGAAAAAACGTTTTCCCAGATAAAATGCGTTCTATTTTAAAATTTTTAAATTTTTATTAATTTTTTTAAAATTGTGTTCTATCCAATTCATTCATGCAAAGGTGAGGGCAACCCATTAACCCAATCTATCACAGAGGGAGGGGGGGGGGGGTGCTAAAATTTGTTTCCCTTTACAGAGAATCCCCTTTTTTTTTGCTGTTTGGGAGGAGGTGCCCTTTTAAAAGGATTTTCTATAAGCCACCAGTTTAGAATAAACAAAAACCCAACTTGGCCTCGGAGTGTTAGGGATAGTATTTCCTAGTAAAAAACAGAGAGGGGTTTTCGGGAAAAAATTTTTCCCAAAAAGCCCTGCAAAAACCCCACCCCCCCCCAAAGACATTAACCCTTTGCCCCACTTCCTTGTTACATCTCCAGCAAGTGTCAGGGAAATCGGGGCACCACTTATGAAGTAGGGCTGAAACCCTGTACCAGCGGGACAAGATTTTGTAGCTCGTCTCCTGAGCTTTACAAGCAATGACAGCTTTGTGTGTTAGAACAAAGCACGTCCTCCACTGATCTGCTGTAAACGACTTCTGGAGTTCTTTTTCCCATGCTATACGGCCCCAAAAGAAAATGCCACCTCACCCTGCCTGCAGAAAAGGTGCAAGACTTGCAAGCACATCCACACTGCTGGCAGTGCACCTGTTCCACAATCCCAACAGGTGCACAGAAGTAGGGGGACATTTTCCTGCAGGTCTTCCAATGTGGTGTATCTGATTATGTGTATGCAATGTCCCAACACAGGCCTCTATGTTGGGGAAACAGGGCAGAGACTCACTCAGCGCATGAACTCACACAGATTCACCATTAGCAACAGCAGAACTGATCTGCCAGTGGCCGCACAATTCTCTGGAGAAAATCATTCCATGGAAGATTTGCAGGTTATGGTCTTAATGGCACATTTTAAGACACAGAGGGAGAGGAAGGAATGGGAATATAAGTTAAAATTTATAACTCTACAAAATGGATTGAATATTCATAGCAGCTTCATGTCACACTATCTATGAACTGTGAGGGCAATAAATCACCCCGATAGCAAATAGATAAGAGAAATAATTACTGATCCCTCCTGTCACGCCTCACAAGTTTCCAGACTGCTTATTTCTTGACCTGTTGTAAATGACTTCTCTGCTTATTTTTTTTGTATTTTGTTTAATTTTTAAAGGGTTCCTTTGAGAAACCATGTCTTTTGTGTATAAAAAGTCTGAATTTTCAGTTTGTTGTATAACACCATGTGTGAAGAAGAGAGCTAGTTCTCTCGAAAGCTCACCATCAAATATACTCAGTTAGCCTCTAAAAGGTATCGCCTGATTTCCCTTTACTCTTCTACTACTTTCATGGCTAACACTGTACAACATTATACTAATCCCATGCTATACAGTAGGAAGGGAGAGGTAAGTCTCTGGTGGAAATGAGTAAGTTATAAATCAGGGAAATAAGGTGTCTGGGCGTCGACTGTTGCACACACAATTTCTCAAAAAGAGTCAGGTCTCTCTGGAAATCAGTTTTTTAATGATAGAGGAGAAAAAGTGTTGTAGCTGTAGATATTCATATGGATTTCCGGTCCTGAAACTCGGGATAAGGAAGCGTCATTGGGTTTCCCCCTTGGGGGCCGTGGCAGCAAATACCTGCTTTTATTTCCATTTCGTAGAATTTGCAGGGTGGGTTTTATTAAAGTTGCTCCCAAGGATAAAAGAGTCGACGAGCCTCCATTTCGCCATTCCCATTTCCTCAGCACAGAAGCGGAAAGACCCCTTTATGCGGTTCCAGGGGGGGTCCCTTTTTGAAGGGCTATCACAAAAAGCTGTAGTGCCTTTTTTAACCGGCCCATGTTTGTTAGGTACCTCTTAGTACACATTTTTAAGGTTTCCCCATTTTTTCCCAAATGGGGGTTGGGGGCTCTTTTGGGTTGGAAAAAAAGTGCTCAGTGGTCTGTACATCCTAAGCAAATGTTTTGACAGAAAGGGCCCTCATTTAACCCCCCAGGTTTTCCCTGTGTGGACAAAAAAGGGAAAGATGAAATTGGCAAAAATTGGAGGGGGAAAACCCAAAATTTTCTCACCCATAGAGGCGTTATGAGAAAAAGGATATGTCATTTACTGTTTAAAATTGAGGGAGGAGAAAAAAAAATTTAATCCTGTTGAGGGGTTTGAAGCCGCCACCCATCTCACATGGGATCTCAGGGGGTTTTTTTAAATTTTTTTGATGCTGAATAAGAGTTTGGGAGATGTGGAATTTCTAACGGGGATTTTAAATGAGTTTCATGTCCCGCCAAATAATAAGGGGCCCTGCACTTGAGTTGCGTGTGTCTAGGCCCTGCAATGGAAAGGGGTAAGATAAAAATTAAATTTTGGTGAACAGGTCCCCTTTGGATAGAGAGGTTAGATCAAGTATCTGTTCTTCATCTACAATAAGTCCCACCGGTTTGGTAAGATCTGTGGAGGGCAATTGCAACCCCCTTGCTTTTCGGTGGGTTATTGGAAAAGTCCCAAATAAGGATAATATTTTTTTTTAATGCCTGGAACTTTTCCGTTTTTAAAAATGAGTTTCCTGCAGACAAATATCTTGTTTTTTGCGATGGAAATGATAAAAAATTTGGGACCGTTTCACGGGGACATTGAGGCCCTTTGCGTTAAAGGACACTCATTAAGATCCCCTTTTTTGTGTTTGGTGGAAAGGCAATGACTGGCAAGTCCTGGGACCCAAACGAACCCAGAAAGAGGTAAAAAAGGAAAGGGGGGGGGGGAAAGGGTAGGCAACGGACGGGGGAAACAAAAAGAAAGGGAAAACATAAAATGGGGGGACAGCCTGCAAAAAAAGGTGAAAGTATCCTAAAAACCCGGGGAGTGTCCCACGACAAACCCGGTAGTGGGTGACCCAAACCCCTATTGGGGTAGTGCAGAGGGCAGCATTTTTCAAAGAGCCCCAAAAAATTATATGGAACAGAAGTGTGTTTAAAAATACCCGAAAAAAACAGAGAAAAAAGTCCAAATCAGTGCAAATTTGGGCAATACCGAGTAATGAAACTAAGGTTACGGTCTGAAGGGATCGCGGGACCAGCAGGCGAGGGCGTAAGCCCACACCAGGGGTGGGAACTAAGGGGGCCCCCGGTATTCACCAGAGCCCGCCGCAAAGCGGGAGGGTTTGCGCGGGGGTGTCCACCAGGTCACCCCCCTGCCGGGGCTTCCCCTGCGGTGGGGGCCCAAGGGTCGAGGGTAAGGATGGGCGGCAGGTTCGTAGTCGGGGACGGCAAGGTCAGGCAGGGGTCTGGTTCGTAGACGGGGGGACAAGCAGAAGGGGTCGGAAAAGGCGGCTCGGGGCCCGTGGTCGGTAAACATAGGCAAGAGGGCGTACAGGTAGACAAGACTGGGCACTTTGAAAGCTTTTCCCTTTGGGAATACAAACAAGGATCCCGGCGAGGGCCGGCAGGAAGGGGGCCCGGGCTAAAAAAAAAGGCAGTGACCGGCAATGACCCCCAATTACCGGCGCACTTCCCCCTTTAAATAAAACTTCAAACGCGCGCCCCTAGGGGCGGAGCTACGCCGGGGAGACGGAGCCAGCCAGACGGAGCGCGGCCGGGTAAGTGAAAGCCCGGAGGGGGCTGAGAATGGGGGACCCCGAACCCCCAACGGCGGGGGGTCCCCTGGGAACAGGGGGCACGGGCGCGCCCGCGACCGGAAGTGGTCGCAGGGGGGTCCCTGACGACTCCCCCCCTTTGGTCCCCGAGCCTTTGGGCCCCCCCTCTTTACTGGAATGAAGAAATCCTTTGGGTGAGGTTGCGGTTTGGTATTCTCCTCCGGCCCCAAAACCTCTTTCGGGACCCAACCCTTCCAGTCCCCCAGGAAAATATCGTTTCCCCCAGTTTTTCCCCCATTCCCCGAAATTTCCCTTTACCTCGAAGAATTGGGTGCATCAGCCACAGAAAGGAGGAAAAGCCTTCGGAAAAAAGAATTAAGGACCAGGGGTTTCAAAAAAGGACAGAAAAATTTAATTTGGGGGTTCTATCGTAGGAGGGAGGCGGGTTTGTTGACAGGGTGTGCGGGTGACCCAAAGGGTCCCAGGAAACGGGGGGCCCGTTTTGGGAAGGGATCTTTAGGCGGACATAACGAGACGAGAGCACCCTTGCCCTGGGGGAGAAATGAGGGGGGATTTTCTTCTCTCCCTTTAGTCTTCATGGCCGGAAGCGCGGGGCAGCGACTGGGGGGGTTGGGACCAGGTGACCCTTTACTTGGACAGGGGTCCGCCGCCGGGACCTCGGGGGAGGTTGCCAGAGGGAGAGGAGGGCGGGGGGTGCGGCCATACACGAGTAGAAAGGGGGGGCCCCCCCCCGGGCCAGACCAGAGGTTGTAGGGAGAACTATCCCCGGCAGTAAATTGGACCAATCGTCTTACGTGCCGAGACAAAAAAGGGGAAGGTAAAATCCCCGACGTGGTCGCAGGGGCGTCCGGCCTAACAATATTTTGAGCACCCGGCTTTACTAAGGTGAGGGCTGACTAGAGGGGGAGCACTGGGAAAACCCGGGATTCCTACGCCGGCAGGGCCCTTTTTGGAGATTTTTGGGTGGGAGACCTTGGACGCTGCCCCTGATTCCCAGTTGGGCCGGAACCCCGGTTTCTGCCCGTGAGAAAAGGGAAACAGGGAAAATCCCCTAAAGAAAAATTGTGTCTGTACGCCTCAAAAATGTAGGACGGTACTCTGGAGAGTGCAGAATGTGAGGGGGTTTCATGGCGGGCAATGAGAGCAAATGGAAAACCCCCTGAGGGATATTTCTTTTTTTGAGGATTTAGGACAGGTCTAACATAGCACGTTTCGCCCAAAGGGGTGACGCGTAGATCTGCAAGGGTTGTTCTGTAAGAAAAAAGCGACCCCTTTTTGGAGGCTGGGGAAAAATTTTTCTTTAAGGATAAAGAAAGCAACTCGGCATTCACATTTGGATGTTTAGAACATTTTTAGCAAGGTGGGGGGACCCCGTGAACCTATCGTTCATGTGGGTATTTCAGAGGGGGTTCTAGGATTCCCTTAAAAATAGAGGGTTGGTAGAGTAGAGGTCCAAGGCAGTACGCCCGTGGGGGGGGACCCGATTTGAAGGGTTGTTTCTGGACCCCTATTGTCCCCAAGTAAGATGCGGAGGTGGAATAGTTGAGCCGAATGATGCTGAACCACTTCTTGTAAAGCAAATAATGAGGAGGCAGAGGCTTGAGATTGTTGCAGGGTGTCCACCCTGGCAGAAATTGACAAAAGATCTGTGCGAAAAGTTGGCAAATTCCTTCCTACACTCGTCTAGTAATTGTGTCGTCATTAAGAGATATCCTGACGATTGGGGAGGTTTGAATTAGGATTGGAGATCAGCAAAAGTTACAAGTTTGTGTTAGCTGAAGAACAGAGTCTCCGTCAACAGTGGAAGGGGCCACAGTCCAAGGCCTCCTCAGGAGGGCAGGGGTAATGAGACTACATGGGAGACAAAGATTGGCGGCGTGGCAGCCAGACTGTTACGAGAGTTCAGGTCGGAGACATGTGCGTCACACTGATATTACTGAGGCAAGTAGGCGAGCTCAAGGTGAATTGTGGGGCTTCTTGAGCAAGTGGTCCTGGTTTCTGTTGGAAGCTAGTCGAGTCCCGCCATCAGGAAGATCGTTCCATGAGGATCCAGTAGACTGTCGGTGCAGGTGTGCCTCTTACTCCCAAGGTCAGACCATCCAAAGTCTTCAAAGTACCCAGGGGGGCAGGGTTTAGGGTGTCGGACCCCGAAGATACTCGGTCGGCAACTACGACCTGTCAGGTATGAGGCAGGGTCTCCTGGTGAACGGGAGGAATAACTGTCTGGGTACCAATGATAGGCATACCCCTAATGTCAGCTGGTGCTAAGGACATGTCCTCTCCAGTCCTGCATGGTGTGAGACCGAGCCGGTTGGGTGAGGACTCTAATGCGGGTATGCGGGCTGGTGGTGGGAAAGGCGAACCCTGGGCTTCCACAAGTCCAACAGCAGAGTCCTGCTGGATATTAATAGACCCCAGCTCCTTAGCCTGGGTAGTTGAACCGGGAGAAGAGGTGACGATGGCTTGAGGGCTCCGTCCCGCGACACAGTCCCCAATCTCCCATATCTGCTGAGCTGGAGAAAGTAGATGAGGGCTCCATCCCAGTCCGGCGACGGAGGGGGTGCCAGGGCAGCCATGTTGGCTGATTCTTTCATGCGGAGTGGCGTCCCCTCTGCTCGGGCTGCTCCTGGACCCCAAGCAGCTCACGTGTAGGCAGTCAGGGCCACGGGATGTGCGGCGATCAGAGGCGCCTCTTGAGACGTCTGGGGCTTCAGGGCCGAGGAGGAGAGCATCGCATCAGCGATCAGGCCCATAGCGAATCTCGCGGGCGGGAGCGCTGCTTCCGACTTCTTGACTGGTGGCTGCGATGGGTTCTGCGGAGGCTGCTTCCCGGTGGGAGCAGCTGCTGGATCACTGATGGCCGGAGTGGTGCCGAGGGTCTCAGGGCCCCTCTGCGATGGCCGGAGCGGGTAGATGGTAAGTCGGGCTGTGGGGTCCCTGTCTGCAGAGGCGCGTTCATCGCAGGAGTCGGGCCGCCATCTTGGAGGGCCTCTGAGCTGCCGGAGTTGTCTTGGGCCATTAGCACTGAAAACTGGCCAAAGTACGATGTCGCCCTGGCCAGGGTCTGGTGCGGACGAGGGGTCTTTCTTCCCCTTTTTGTGGGTTTTCCCCATGTTGCCAGGCTGATGGAGTCAGATATGGCTTGAAAGTGTGCAGGAGCTTTGAAGTCGGCTTCTTCACAAGGCCATATCAAGCCATGCCACCTGCTGTTCTGATTTTGCTTCTTTTTAAAGTAAGAGCAGTTCCTGCTTGTTTACTGAAGGTTTCGTAGGTTACTGAACACCCCTCTGCTCTAGCAGTGGTTAGGATGGTGCTGTCACTCCCTGCTGTGTCTTACCAGCAGCACAGGATCTTATTTGTTTCTTATTGATTTAAACCCATTAGAGCTTTTATACCTTTTGCCCTGCTGGTAAAAACCCTCCATCACCAAAGTCCCTCTAACAGGCTCAGCTAGGATTAGCAGAGCTCATATGTCAGTCACTGCCACAGAACTGCCAACACCCTGAACAGGAAATAGGAGCCTGAAGCTGACAGTGAAGAGCAAGCTCTGTGAAACAGCATGGTGAGAACACCCATTTTTAAGAAACCTCTGGATCTTACAGTGCTCGTATGAGTTATATGGATTAGTACTGTGCCCTTTTTACTTGTATCAAACACAATGTTCTTTATACTTGGAAAACATGATCTGAGTCAACTGCAGTCAAGGAGTCAATGTCAGGCAGGGACTAAAGAGGCACAACACTTGGAAGAACACAGGGACCCTTTTTTGTTATTAGGGTTTATGCAGTTTGATAAATGCATATGATTAAAATCCACTTGAAAGAAATCAGTGCATGTTCCCATGTCATAGTGACAGCTACTGGTAGGGGTATCAGCAGGCTATGAAAGCTGCATGGCCAGCAGGAAAGAAAGTGAGCAGCAGATGCTGGCTGCAGGAGAATTGTAAGGAGACAGTTTTGTACTATATTGCTGAACTTAGAATTTAGTTTAAATACCAGATGTATTTAAAGTTTTCTACAAATACATAGGTTGCAGGTTGATATCCATACATGCAGGTTGATATCCAGCATCTTTTTCAGTCAAACCTTTTCTTCCTGAATCTCAATGTGTAAAATAAATAAAGGGGTTTTCTCACTACAAAGATAAGATAGATTTTACTTTAGTCATAAGATAAGAGATATTTTATGTGATCTGAGTGCACACAGGTTTATATGGTTATCCAGTTGCCTGACCATAACTCTGTTATCTCATTATCTGAGAGAGTAGAAAGTGATGTCACCATTGACGGATAGCTCAGTCCAGAGCAAACTAATTATCTCTAACAAAATTACAGATAAGCCATGGTTCTTAGTCCTCACAGCACATGTACCTTTTGTTTACTGAAGAGATAAAATTTTCTGCACTTGTCAGTGTAGCAGCTCATCTACTTACAGAGAAGCTTAATATGCTAATCACTGCTATAGAACCACCCACAGTCTGAGGAGACCAAGTGTAAAACTGCCCGTGACTTAATGAAACATTGTGGTGAGAAAACACTTTTAAATGGAATTATCAATTGGAAACAGGTTATGAACATTCAATAGTTTCTCATCTAAAGAATTTTGCAGGAGCATAGATGTTTTACAAGCAATAATGTTGCTAATTGGCACTAAATTACGCACACAATGGCTAAATTGTGATAGGAATTAACCATTTGCCATAGATATCTAATCATTTCTTTAGAATTTGCTATTTGATAGGTGACTAGACTTTCTTTGTGCTCAGCTGATACGTACAGTAAATGCCACCATTCACTGTACATATCTCTAGACTAAGATTACTTTTGTCCTACTTACACAGTGTGATTATCGCCATAGACAGCAAATACTCTTTTGATTAAAAAATATTGTCATGCTCCTTATCAAACAGGCCACAGGTTTCCTGTTTAACTGAAGTTATCACTTCATCGTGCCAGCCTTGGCATTTAGGAAAACAAGATACCAGCAGAATCATGAGTGCAGCTCTCTCAGAACTCTGTACACATTATCCTGTTTAATAAAGACAAAAAGGAATTGTTCATATACAAGTCCTGGCAAATGATGGGAAGGGCTGCCAAACTAGCAGTTTGCTTTCATTGTAGAAATGTAAAATGTTCTTTTCTTTAAGGGCTAGTTTATATAATCGTCAAGTTTTGTTCGGAGCCTCTCACAATTCTGTTATGAATTACAAAAAAAATAGCACAGCAAACTTATGGGAACAAAACTCTACCTTATAGAGAAGGTCATGTTACCTTGTCAAAAGAAGGGGTATACATTTTTTAATTGAAGGGTTTTTTTCCTAACGGGGTTTTTGATCCACTCCCCCCCTTTTGGGAAAAAAAAAATAATTTCCTAAAAAAAAAATTAAAATTTTGCCCCTTTTTTAAACTGTTTTCCCATTTGCCCTAAAAAACCCCTTTTAAACTTAACTTTGGGTTAAAATGCAAGTTTAAATGAAAACCTTTAACTTTTTTGGGGCTGTTTACACGGCACGGGGACAAAAAACCGGTGGGTTTTTAACCCAAAAACCGGTTTTTAAAACTGTTTTCCATGCTGTGAACAGGGGCCGCGGGGGGGACGGCTTTATTCCGCGATTGGGCGGGGGAAAACCCTTTCCCCCCTTCACATAGACATGGTTTTTCTGCCCCCCGGGAAAAACCAGCGGAAGAATGAAAAAGTTCTATGTTTTTGGGGCCCCCCGGCCCGGTCAAAAAAAACCCAAAGGGCAAAAAACCCCCAAGCGGGTGGAGACTGCTGAGCTTTTTTCCCAAAAAGACCCGGGGTTAAAAAGTTTTCATCCCTTTTGCAGAGGGTTTTTCAAAAAACCAAAAACCGCCCTAAAAAAACCGGGGTTGAAAACCCTTCCCCATGTGGAAAAAATTCCTTAGTTTTCCCACAAGGGAGGGACACTCCCAAACACCTGGCCAATTTTCGAAAGACCTTTGGGCTCCCCTTTTAACTTCCAAGAGGGCTCCCTTATCAAAAAACTTCTGTGGTCACAGTTTTTCCCACTTTGGGCTGAAGTCTCACAACTTGATTTAAATGTGACTTTTCACAGGGGCTGAAAGTCTCACAATCTATTTCATCTTCGCTACCATTTTTTCAGGTCTTAGAAAAAAACTTAATCACCTTAGTTCTTCCCCCGCTATAATGTGGTGACAAAATTCAAAAGTTTGTAAACACACAAATGTGGAGTTTTTTACTTCATATATGTATTTTCATTTAAATTTCCATACCCCGAAATGGGGGCAGAGCGACCGCAGGGAGTCGCATTTTTTTTGCCATAGAGGGGTGCAGCCGGAGATCTGCAAGCAACACCGCCAAACCCAAGGGGCCCCGGCCTTGGTGGGGAAGGGAGGAGCACCATAAGAATTTTCCCCCGCAGTAAGCGGGTTTGGGAACTGTGTTTTACTTTGTATGGGGTTTTCCAAAAATTTTTGGGTCGGCTTTTTATTGGAAATGACAAGTGTTGGGGGGGGTCTACTTCCCCCCTGTTCCGGGCAGGGTTTTTTGTAGTTCCCCGGGAGACCTATTAAAGGCTGCTTTTTAAGGTGTTTAGGGGGTGTGGTTTGCCGCCCGGAAAATTTTCAGCAGTGGGTTGGAGGAGCCTGGCCCCCAGAGGGCTGAAGGGGGGCCTTGTAAAAAAGGAAAAATGTAGTTGAAAGGGGCTGTGTATAGGGGGGCAGACTTCCCGGACCGAGAAAAGACACTGTTTGTGAGCTAGTGGCCAAAACGGCGAGGAATTAAATTTTTTTGTGTTTTATTTTTCTGTAACGGTGGGGCCTCAATAAAAACTTTGGGTGGGGCCAAATTTTTTAAAAAATTTTCCCCCGGGGTGGGAAGATTTTGTGGGGCCCAAAAACGTTTTAAAACCCAAAGGCGGCGATCCAAAAGCAAAGCGAGAAACCCCAGGGGTGGGCCCCCCGATGTTTTCCCCCGAAATTTAAACAACGCCCTTACAGTAGCTATAGCATCTTTATTTGGTTGTTGATCTTTGTCATTTTTATATATTTTTGATGAATTGTTGTAACTCAATAAAATATTATACATTTTACATATGTGTTGGTCTTTTTTTTAGTTATTGACTATAGACAGAACAGAACAATCCAACACAGCAGAACTAGATTTGGGATTTCCCAAATTCTATACCCTAAACATAAAAGCCAAATTTTAACAGAGCTTTATAAAGACCTAATGAGCTCGGTGGGACATTAGCCCGACAAGCAAAGATCATGACCCAAATTTTCCCCACAACCACTCCAAACAAACCAGACAACAAGACAGAATAACCAAGATGACCCCAATAAGCAGGAAAGGACAAAATGGAAGAAGTCCCATTTGTAACACCAATGTATCTATGTCTGTTCTTAACGCCTTCCCGACATGGGACGTACCCATACGTCCTAGCGGAAGGTACGACGAACCTCGCAAAAATCGGACATGGGCTAAACAGTTTAAAAAAACCGGGTGGCCTTTATCCTTCATTTACCTCCGGGGCCCGAGTGAGCTCCCGGCCCAGGTGATTAAACCCCTTTGTTTTCCCTCGATTTTTTATAGATCCCCCGGAGCCAAGGGCGAAAGGCAGAAGAAGGGCCAAATTCTTCGGTTTTGCTCATGGCGAGCTGTCTCCTACCAAAAAACATTTCCCGGGGGAAATTAAAAACCCTTCCCCCGGGTGTCTTTTGACGCACCATGGCTGGAAGGTGTTGGACTTTGCCATGGGAGACCAGTAGACAGCACCCAAAGCACGCCATTTTAAAAACCCCCCAAAAAAATCCCAAAAAAATTTTGAAACCCTTTTCCCCCTCCAGGACCCAAAAAAGGGTTAAAAGTGAAACAAAAACTCTATCAACGCCAAATGTGTTTCCAAAAAAAACCCCAGTTCCCTCCCGCAAAAAAAAAAAGTCTATACGGAAAAATAAAAAAGTTATGGCTGTTAGAAGATAGTGATGCATAAATATTATTTTACACAATAAAAACACTTCTTTTTTTTAAAGCAGTTCAACATAAACAAAACTATATAAATTGGGTATCCTCATAATTGTCTCGACCCACAGAGTAAAACTAACTTGTCACGTATACTTCATGGAGAGCACTGTTAAAAATAAAACAAACACTACTAGGATTGCAGTGTTTTCTTCACCCTACCTTCCAAAAAACGGATTTAAAACTGATCAAAAGCCTTGTCCCCAAAAAATTAAACTAATAAAGACAGCAACTCATCCCACAAAAAACAAGCCCCTACACATCTCTGTACACAGAAAAATAAAAAAGTTATGGCTCTCAGACTATGGCGATGCAAAAACGTGTTTTCCTTTTTGAATAAAAGTGTTTTTATTATGTAAAAGCAGTAAAACATAAACAAATTGACAAATTGGGTATCTCTGTAATCGTATTGACCTGCTGAGTAAAGTTAGCATGTCATGCACGGTGATCACTGTAAAAAAATAAAATAAAAAACACTACAAGGATTGCTGTATTTTGTTCAAAACACCTCACAAAAACCCTAATAAAAAGTGATCAAAGCCTCATATAAACCCCATTATTATACCAATCAAAATGTCAACTCATTCCGCAAAAAAGTCCATAATCAGCTTCGTATACAGAAAAATAAAAAAGTTATGGCTGTCAGAATAGGACAACATAAAAACGCAATTTTTTATAGATATAATTCTATTGTGTAAAAGTAATAAAACATAAAAAAACTATATAAAATGTATATCATTGTAATTGTATCGACCCACATAGTAAAGTTATCAAGTAATTTACACTGCATGGCGCACGCTGTAAAATTGAAACCCAAAAAACAATGATGGAACTGCATTTTTTCCCCCCATTTTCATGGCCCAATGCTAAAAAAACCTAAGGAACACCTGACTGACCCAAGTGCACAATACACCCGTAGATGAGATCCATGAGGGGAGATGAATCCAAAATGAGGCGACTTCTGGAAGGGTTCACCTGTTTTGGTACTTTGGGGGCTTTGCAAAGGCGATATGGCACCCACCAATATCTGTGCTCCAAAATCAAAATAACGCTCCCTCCCTCCTAGGTCCTGCCATGCGCCCAATCAGCAGTTTACACCCATATATAGGGTATTGCCAAAATTTTGGGTGCTTTTTAGCAGGGTTCTTTGTAAAAATTAAACAATTTCAGCTAAAATAGCAGATTGCAGGAAAAAAAAATGTCTTCAATTTCACAGCCTAACGCTAAAAAAATTTGTGAAACACCTGTGGGGGTCGATATACTCACTACACCCCTGCATATATTCCTTAAGGGGTGTATTTTCCAATATGGGGTCTTTTTAGAGGTGTTTATTAAGTTTTAGCACCTTAGGGTGTCAGCAAACCTGTAATGGCGCCTAAATAAAATCGTAATGACAATGAAACCCCGAAGTCCAGTAGGTGCTCCTCCTATTCTGGGACTTGTTTTTGAGCCAAATAGCGCACTAGGGTCACATATGGGATATATCTGAGAACAGCAGAATCTGGGGAATCAATATTAAGTTGCGTTTCCCTGGCCACATCTACTGTGTTCTTGTGAATAATGGATAAAAATTTGAAATCTGCAAAAAAAAGTGATATTTTGAAATTTCCCCTCCATTTTGCTTTAATTAGTGTGACAAACCGAATGGTTTAATAAACTTCCTAAATGCTGTTTTGAATAATTTAAGGGGTGTGGTTTCTTAGATGAAGTCATTTATGGGGGTATCTAACATACAGGTCAATCAAAGCCACATCGGAACTGGACTAAAAAAATGTATATTGCAAATTTTCTTGAAAATGTGAAAATTACTACTAAATTTCTAAGCCCCCTAATGTCGTAAAAAAGACATTTAAAAATGATGCCAACCTACAGCAGACATATGGTAGATGCTAGTTATAAACTATTTTGTGTGGAATAACTATCTGTCTTACACGCAGAAATTTTTGAAGTTTAAAAAAAATTTCACATTTTTCACGATACTTTGATATCTTTCACAAAGAAACAAGGACTTTTTGGACCAAAATTTCTTACTAACTTAAAGCACAATTTGTCACAAGAAAACAGTCTCTGAATCACATGCATAGGTAAAAGTGTCAAAAAGTTATTCTTCCATAAAGTGACACTTGTCAGATTTAAAAAATGGGGCTCTTTCAGGAAGGCCAAAACTGGCTGTGGCGGTAAGGGGTTAATAGATGAGCCAAGCCCACCAGAGATAGATCATGCTTTTTGTCAGTGGTTGCCACAACCTTGAGCTTGCTTTGTAGAGTTGCAAGGGTCACTACTAACATAGATGCTTTGAAGATACAACTTCCCTTGCCCCTCTTCTCAGTGCCCTTCCCTTGCCCCTCTTCTCTCTAGCACTTAACTGGGAGACCACCAGAGCCATCACCCAGAGCAGAAGGCGCTCACTGTAGAATGCTTATGGTGTTTGACATTAATGGTTAAACTGTACACGCATTCCCTTTAAGATCAGTCTCTGAAAATTACAAAAGCATCATTAAACTAAATCAGTGGATGATTTGTGCTGAAGATTTTGTGCATTTTCTGTCTGGTAGCAAGCTTATTTGATCACAGTTCAGGTACTAAATGGGTTAATATCCAACAGGAACCTATTAAGATGTTGCAGGCTTTATACCATAAAGTCCTTGACTAATCAGGCTACAGCACTGATTGCTGTTCTCATTGCTGATCAACAGTGTTTTGCAATAAATTCATTATTCTTGCTTTCATCACTGTTGCGACAATGGATGTTTAAAAAGGCCAAATGCCCAGTTAATGTCTTTGAAAACTAATGAGGCGAAGGAGAAAGAAACATTCTGCCTCTTTATGCATGGCTGGCTGCTGTCCATGGTTACAGAATATCACTCAATTCAATGCAGTGCAAATAGATACATGCCTACGTGTCCTTATCATTGTAATCCTTACTGCATCTAATTTGGATGTTCTTCCTGATTGCGTTACACTTCAAGTCTCTGTTGACGTCATGTTTCGAGCAAAGTTTTGTGTATGTGCCGGGAAAAGCTCCTGGTGTAGATGTAAAACATATCCATAGGGTTTAATTCAAAGGTCAAATGAGTGTCCCTTTGGTCTCCATCAGGCCAATATATCCATATACCTTTTTTTGCAGTATGGATTAGCAAAAAGGATTACACTTTTCCATACAGTGGTATAGTTGTTTTTTTTTTTAAATAGGATCCTATTACCATAAATTACCTTATTTCTGCATAAATTTGACCTGAAATTAAATCAAATTTTCAAACACGTTCTAAAAGTAGATAAAGAGCACCGAGTAAAACAAATCGTAATGGGTGCTGCCGCATACCACACGTCGCAGCTCTGTTCTCCACTTAACTCTCCTCGCTCCTGACGGTTGCCGGGCGTGTGCTCAGTAGTTTAGTTAAATTTAAAGGGCCCTATTTGTGCCCTGCCCCTTCCTTGGTTCCCTGCCGGATCAGTAGTGCCTAGTGAGAAAGCCTTCCTTAAGTCACTGTTCTGATATTCTGTGTACCGTACCAGAAACCTCTGTCCCTCGACCACAAACCTTTGCCGCCTGTCCCAGACGTTGAGCCTGCCTAATGATTCTGTACCTCGCTAAACCTTGGCTGCCACTGCAAGCAATTCATGTCATGGCTTACACCACTGCTTGCGGTGGTCTAGAGGATCCACTACCTTAGCCATGACAGTTTGATCCAGCCATGAATCCTGCCAAGGTACCTCTTCCAAGCATCACGGACCTCACCACCATTGTGGCCCACCAGTCGCAGCAGATTGCGCAACAGGCACATCAGCTTAACCAGTTGATTGCCATAATGCAGCAGCTCCTTTCTTCTCAGCAGCAGCAGCCCTCTTCTGTGGCTTCCTCTGCATCCGCATCATCAGCTCCTGTGCTACGTCTCTCCATGCCAATGAGTTTGATGGGAACTCTAAGGCCTGCAGGGGTTTCATCACCCAGATTTCCCTGCATGTGGAACTGATAGCCAGTCAAATCCCAACCGAAAGGTCCAAGAGGGATTTCGTGGTCAGCCTTCTCTCTGGAAAAGCCCTGGCTTGGATGACTCCTCTTTGTGACAGAAATATTCCTGTCATGGTCAACTTCGCTACATTACTGAAAGAATTCCGCAGCGTCTTCAAGGAACCAGCTCGTGCATCCTCTGCCAAGGCCTCTCTTTTGAACCTGCATGAAAGGGATTCTTCTGTGGGCCAGTACACTGTACAATTCCACACCCTGGCCTCGGAATTGTCCTGGAATAATGCAGCATTAAGAGCCATGTTCAAGAAGGGCCTGTCCAGTCGAATAAAGGATGTTCTGTCTGCCCCCGAGACCCTCCTGCTACCCTGAATGACCTCATCGTCCTGGCCACTCGGATTGATTTGCAAACCAGCCAGGCCATGTCGTCTAACTCGTCTTGCTCCAGTCTTTGAAAGGCCACCACTGCCACTCTTTCAGCCAGCCACTGAAGAGGCCATACAAGTGGACAGAGTCTACCTGAATCCGCAAGAATTATCCCAATGGTGTGAGGAGAATTTGTGCCTCTACTGCGCCAGCCCCGAATATTACCGCTGGGGTTGTCTACTCCGTCCACAACATCCGGGAAACACATGCATCTAGGCAACATGGGAGATGCATCCCTAGGTATGAGTAATTCCTCTCCAAGTCTGACCATACCGGTTCAAATCCTGACAGAGATTTGACAGATTCTGGTGTCCGGTTCCAAGTTGCTGCTTTCCTGGACTCTGGATCAGCCGGGAATTTCATAGACACAGCCCTGGTGACTGAGTATCGTTGCCCGGTGGTCTGCTTGGTTAAACCCCTGATCATCTCTTTAGTCAGCAGGGAGCTTCTCAGTGACTCTGGTCAGTTCCATACTGGACTGTTGTCCCTTCAAGTAGGGGCGTTACATAAGGAGACGATCGTGTTTTACTTACTACCTCGTTCTTCCTCTGCAGTTCTTCTGAATCTTCCATGGCTGTAGTGCCATGCCCCTATGCTCAACTGGAAAATGGGCAGAATAATGCGTTGGGGTCATGACTGCCAGTCTCGTTGCTTAGTGCTTAGTGGCACCTCGCCCGGTGCACCACACTTCTCCACTAACGTCCTCCAAGCCCCTGACAGGTCTGCCCGTTCCATGTCAAGACCTTGCAGATGCCAGTGACTGGACTGAGGTGGTGTCATCTAAGTCCGTGTCTCCTCGCAGTGATTCTCCTAAAGACCAGTGCTTGCGTCCCAGCTGGCATACGGGGACTTGAGGCAAACCACTTTTATGTGTTATGTATCCTTTATATATCCTTTTTTCTGTGTCTTATTTAGGTCTTCAGGTGCCATGGTGCTAAATGTTCACTATTTGGACTTGAAATTATCTGTAGGCTAAATTATTATTTAGGCATATTATTCAAATATTGGTGGGTGCCCTTGTTCTTGTCCTGCCTCTATACCACTGTGATTAGAGATCCTGGTGGGAGGGGCAGTCGCACATTTGTTTGACTACTTGTATTTTTTTTCTCCCTACATGTTGGGAATAAGGAAGTTCGTGAGTATGTTTTTATTGGGGGTCCTTTTAGGATTTCTGGACCTGTCCAATTGTGCTGTATTTTTGGTTTGGTTTTGGGACTTTTTGGGTCTTGTTTTGTTCTCTATTATCTAGGTCTGAAATTGATGCTGCGGGAATGAATTGGATTCCGGTGTTCGTCTGGATGAGCCACATTCTTTTGATCCTATCCCTTATAACTTTTTCACTGCGCTTGCTAATATGCGTATAGTCTCCTGGAATGTCAACGGGCTGAGATCCCATTCTAAAAGAATTATGGTCTTGCACCATCTTAAACGATTAAAATTAGATATTGCCCTAAATTAACTCCTTGGGGGACCAGCTTTGAAAGGCCTACACTACCTTTCTTTTTCTCTCCATCTTCTAAATCCCTTTGCGTTCAAGCGAAAACAGAATACAATAATAGGGAGATCTCTAAACGCTCAGTTATAGATGCTAAGTTGTTTAGATACGGGAATTTTGGCCAATATTAAAATAATATCTTAAAATAATCTCTAAAATCCTTGCAGATAGATTGGCGCTCATCCTTCCCAAACTTATTTCCCTGGAGCAAACAGGTTTTGTCAAAGGCAGGGCAGCGGTTTCCAATATCCGCAAGGTTATCTCTGTGCTAGATGAGTGTCGCCCGGACCCCCATTTGTGTCCAGCTGTCCTGTCGATAGAGGCAGAAAAAGTGTTTGACAGGGTCAGCTGGAGATGGCTAGATGTGGTTTTAGATCAATTTGGCTTCCAGGGCCCTTTCTGATCCTATATCTCCTCCCTTTACTCTTCTCCCTTTGCGCAAATCTACACCTCGGGTTTTCTATCTAGACCGTTTTATCTACAGAGAGAGACTCATCAAGACTGTCCCTTGTCCCCATTGTTATTCAATCTAGCTATAGAACCCCTGTCCAAGGCCCTTGAGGCTCACCCAAAGTTATCTTTTAGGCACAACTAGGATCAAAAGCTCCCTCTTTGCTGATGATATTCTCATTTATCTCTCTTACCCATTGACTTATGTCCAAATCTGTATGTTTTTGAAAAATTTAATACAAAATTATGTTTAAAAAAAAAAAAAAAAAAGACCTCGCAGATGTCTTCTTCAAGAAGCAGGCTAGGAACCTTCCTCCTCATTGTCCATACGATTGTCCTATAGACCTACTTCCCTATATTAGCCCTCTCCGGGGTAGTCTATCTGCTGTCTGTACCAGAGACTCAGGCCACGTTGGCCCACATACAAGAGAACCTCCAGAAGGGGTTTATCCATAAGTCTACCTCTCCTACCGGTGCTGGGTTCTTCTTTGTCAAGTAGAAAGATGGTTCTTTACACCCATGTATTGTTTATCAAGACCTCAATAACATAACCATCAAAAATCGGTACCTATTACCATTGATCAGCAAGCTATTTAACCGACTCTGGGGTGCCAGAATTTTCTCTAAATTGGACTTACAGGAGGCGTAGAATCTCATTCGGATCCGTGAGGGGACGAGTGGAAGACAGCCTTCAAGTACCTTTGCAGTTTGATTACCTGGTCATGCCCTTCAGGGACCTCCTGTATTCCTATGTTGTTGTCTACCTGGATGACATTCTAGTCTTCTCACCTATTCTCACCTATTCAGTATTGGATTTTGGATTTTTGTAGCACTCTCTGCACAAAAGAGCTAGTCCCCCTTTCGAGGAACACCACAGACAGTATGGGTCTCAGTTGCTTAATTATTGGGACAGATTAGGTGTGGTTACGTATTCATTATTCAAAATCAGATATCTGTAGAAATGGGGCTTGGATTTGTTTGAATCCTATATGTCTGTTATGCTGGGTATCAGAATTCTGGCTCATCAAGCTGTCTGGATCATGTTTTGGTTCATAAGGATGACATTCCTTTCCTCAAATACCAATTTTGCTTGGTTTTCAAACACTGCCTAGGGTTAGTTGGCATAAATCCATGCAATATTGGCACTTATTCCTAGAGCAGGTCTTTTAGATGCAAAGGTCACGCACATTGACTGTAGGTGTTTTCCCTGTTTTGCCAGGTACATCCATCTAGATATACTTTTTTAAGTATGTTGTGTCAATTTTCCTCCTACTTTCTGGCCAGCAATGTGGGTTATAGGCAGATTGTACATCTTCTGAGCAGCACATACAGGGCAGAATGCAGTCCCTGGAGGCCATATCCTTGGTTTCAGGAATTGAAACTTATCCTGGAGGGGTTTGCATTGTGGGATACAATGCTCTTAGGTTTGAGAAGTGACGGAGATCCATAGAATTTCTACTGGTCTATTGGTATTAGGCTACGTCTACACAACAGTAATTTACTGTTGATTTCTTTTAAGCGGATTCGGTATTAAAAATCCGACTGCAACTCTATAGGCTACGTCTACACAACAGTAATTTACTGTCGATTTCTTTAAAGTGGATTCGGTATTCAAAATCCGCAAAAATCCGACTGTAACTCTATAGTCTACACAGCTCGGATTTTCTTAGGTCAGATTACAAACCTGAAAGCCGGGTCAAAAAACTTAGAACATGTTCCCTAATCTGTGGTATTTCACTAGAAAATGGCGGCTTATAGTACTATTCATTTGAATGGGATGGCCAAAATCTTTTAAACGCTGCAAAAAAAACAGGACAAAGAACTGGTACAAAAATGAAAATTTAGTGTAAAATACTGGTCGGATTCTTATTAAAATCCGGCAAGTATTTTGTCCTCTGCTGTGTGTATGTAGCCTTAGTCATCCATGTGGGGGGAAATGTTCTTTGTTTTTTGTATATGGCCGAACAGTTGGCCTTGATATGCTCCAACATCAATATTTTTTTTTTTTTCATTTTTCCTGGAGAATGTGTTCATTTGGTCTTATGGGATGGGGAAGCAGCTAAAAGGGCCGGAAGGGTAGTAAATTCTTATATGTTGAAATCTGTTAATTTTAGGTCTAGGGTAAGAAACTGGAAGACAACAATGAGAGGCTTATGGCAGCAGATGGGGCACATCTTAGTTATATAGGCACAGACATATTTATGTCAGGTCTCTAACATAAGGTAAAGCAAGCCCTGTACTTGCTGGGTGATAATCGGTGTCCTGTGTATGTTGGTATGAGAAGACATCATGAATGTAGAATTTCCCACTAGGGGTCCAGAGGCTGCCATACTTCTTCATGGTCAAAATCTTCTGACCGTTCTATAAAGTTTATGATCAAGAAATGTTTGGGTAGAATTAATAAACAAGCTGTGGCCTACCATCATGCAGCAAAGAACTAGTTTGAGCAATCGGTATTTGTGTCTTTTCTGCTTGGTTAAGTACTTGAAGGCACCTTTACACGATGGGCAGGGACAGTCCACCTCCTTGCAGTCTAGAGTGTGACCTGACCAATGAGGGAGGGTGGGCACTGACTAAAGGATGTTTTTGGCATGGTGCTTAATGGGTGCTTGGGTGATTCAGCCATGTAAATTCTCCATCGGTATAGTAAGTTCTACCCATACAGCCCATATTCTGCTGTTGGTTACCAAGTGGGCTGTAACCACCCTCCCCTTTCTTTCTGTGGACTTCCATCTCAGCTTCTTTTCCTGGAGAGAAATTTTCCATCCTCCACCCCTCTGGTTGTTCAATGTTATAGTTTATAGTTGGTTTGGGGGTTTTGATGGCATTTTCTCTTTCTTTCTCTCTTTCTCTTTGGTTTTGCTTCTAAAGGATATTATATAGCATCAGTGTCCTTCCTTTTTAAAGTCTTCTTTTATTGTGCCTAAGTCAGAATACAAGAAAAAGACTCAGCTATTAGAAGGTCAAAATGTTGGTAACTATTCTGTATGCTGACTTGGGCACAATAGAAAAAAACTTTCAAAAGGATGGATGCTGCTACTATTATCTTTGCTGTTGGATGTGTTGAAGAGGGTGAAGATCATCTTCTGTTGGTAGTGTGCATCCATTGAATTTCACTGTGTGGATAAGGTGTGCTACTTGAAAGTTACTTGGTTTACCCTCACATTACAGCTGGTGGTCTTGGAGTATGGTGGTGTAATGAGGACCTGTGAAGCACACTTGTCTGCCAGGAGTCCGGCGGCTGGTATACCACTTTATGGTTACAATCCACTGAAGGTTTTATATAGTTAGTTATCAAATAGAGTTTTGTTAGGAATTGTTATCTTGGAGTTAATAAGCAAGCTTTGGCCTACCGCCACCCAGGAAAGAACTAGTTTAAGCATTTTAGTGTAACAGCTACAGTGTCTTCCATTAACATTGACAACCCTGGTGCTAGCGATAAACAGTGACACCGGGCCCTCCATAAACATTAACAGCAAAATAGCCCTCCATAAAAAGTGACAGCTACAGTGGTCTGCTAAAACATTGCCGACCATTACAATGACCGCTACATCAAGCCCTCTTGTCAAGAGAAACAGCTACAGCCTTCACCTATCTACAGCAGCATAGGGAGCCTAAAAGTTTACATGGGCCTTGACACATCAGTAACACAAACAGCACACCTATAGCTCATACATACAACAGTCCTTGGTTCAGTATTGCATCGTCATTTATCTTCCAGATTCTCTCCTCTCTCTTACCAGCCCCAGACATGCATTGTTTAAAACTTTGCACAGCTATGCATGGACAGTTGCAAACGCCAACATTAGAAATCAAATACAGACATCACAGACAGCATTAGAGAAAAACATACAGACTACCCTTGAATTACATAGTAGATAAGGTTGGAAAAAAAATTCAGGTCCATTGAGTCCAACCTATAACCTATATTTTGTAATCAATTGATGGATTAAATATAGCAAAAAAACCTTTTCTTATCTTCGAAACATTTTTTTTCCATGCACCATCAACATTTTTATTAGCACTTCACACTTACAAATGTAGGGTAAGCAGTATACTTAAAGGGGTTGTCTCACTATATTGATTCATCTTACCTCAGTCCTGTTTTCTTGGTTTTATTTTGTATTCAGGGGCGTGTTTACTGGCTTCCACTAGGCTGCAGTAGAAGCCAGGTCTGTAGTTATAGCAACCAGTGCTGGCAGCCTATCAGGAGAGATCAAACAGGTCTGTAGCTATAGCGACCTGAGGAGCTGATGCAGCCCATACAAAAGGAGATATCTAGGAATAGGTAGGATACTGTTAATGGACTTGTTTTTGTATGATCTTTAACATAAAAATCAATCCTTGTAGTGAGACAACCCCTTTAAGTTTCTTGGTGAGTACGACAGTCTCATTCCATCTATGTATCCATCTCCAATCTATAACCTTACAGTGTTGGTCCAGAGGAAGGCAAAAACCCCTATGAGGCAGATTGTCCCATACAATCAAAGTCCTATCTCCAGAATCTAGTACCCATAAACTGTAATATTATATTTTTCAAGAAAGGTATCTAAGCCGCTCTTGAACTTGTTCAATTATTCTACATAATGGATAATCCTAGGAAGGATGGATCCTAGATAAATATATTGATAACAACTGTAGATATACAGATTTAAAGGAGTTGTCCAACACAACAAAAAGTGCTTTGATGTGTGTAATCTGCAATTTATTAGCACACTTAACACATAGAAATAATAATAATATTTTTTTTATAATTAACATATACTCTTCCAGCACTTGCAGCTGCACTTCCGGTTGTTCTCGAGACAGAAAGGAAGCTTTTCCCCCTCTGTGTCTTGGTGATGTGCTGGAGGGGGCTGGCTGTCTACTTCTGTTTGGTAGACCCCTTCCCTGTCATGGCTGATTCAGAAAAGATGGCTTAGCTATAGAACAGTGGTGGACAGAGAGTTGCCTTCCATCATTTCAACACCAGGGAGAGAAAGAAAAGCTTCCTTCCTGTTTCCGGTCCAGTGAGAAGTGGAGCTGCAGGTACGGGGAGAGTGGGTGTAACATAATGTATAAAGAAGAACAAAGATTTCTGTTATACTAATAAATGACATATTATTGAAACAACCTCTTTAATAAGAAACTTCTAAGTGCATAATGAAATGTACTCTGCAGGCAGGTGTTCTTTACTTTTTATGCATTATACAGCAGTCACATAGTGTATGCTATATCTCTGTTTCAGAACTGCAACTTTAGTAAAAAATCATTAGTTTAGAAAAAAGTCTTCCTGTGCTGGTATCAAATATTCATGAGTCTATGTCCTTTCCACCTACTGGAAAATTCCTGTCAGCTATTCTTCAGTGTACAGTGAAGATTTATGACTTACAGAACTTCCCTCATGTCCTTTACCAGTTTCCATTTCCTATCTTCAGCTACTAATGAGGATTCTGTCTTACATATTAAACAGCTCTCTGCTCCTCACCATGTCCAAAAAATAATAATAGGCTCAGCCTAAGCGGCAATCTAAACGCCAGGGTCACCAGGGATTGTGGACAGCCGCTTGACGTTATTAGTCACACATCTGTAGTCTAACTGCATCTAATATGCCACTTTCCATCTATTTTGTATAACATATCATTCATCAGTCCAAAATAATATATGATATGTGGCCCATAGCAGGAAGCAGAGGAAAGAAGCCACTCCACGTAGTTGTGCACACAAGTATCTATAACCATAAAGCCAGACTATAATGATCTGTTATTTGGACAGGTCACTCTAAAGCACCAACTTTATGAGATATATTCAAACAAGGGCTGATTTAAGATGCTCGTAAAATTGCTTTGCCAGTGCTGTCTGGATTTGTGTGTCTGGATGTGTAATCAAGTGCTTGTCTTTTGCTTTCTGGACCAAAGAGGAAAATGCTGGCCATGACTTTGTTGATGAGAGGCAAGGATCTTCCTTTACTGTCTGGATGTCCAAGTGTAGGGACCTGGCAATATGGAAGAGGAATCTACCACCTGCCCAGTCATTTGGTCCTGGTTCTCCAAGTGAGAGAATATTAAGTATGCCTGTTATTTGTGCTTTGCATTCTAAGGCTCTTCTATTTGCACTCTATATGGGCCTGTCATTTCTACATCTTATTTAAGCTCTTTATGCCCATATTATTTGTTCACTTTAATTCAGTTTGTTTTAGTTTTTTTCTGTTTTACGCAAGTATAATTGGCATGTCTCTTATTTTTTTTAGTGTGCCCCTTTTTTTGTGCTTTTACTTGATCTGGGTTTCTTTTTGCACTTATATGGGCTGTTATTTCTAATCTTATTTTGCTTTTTCCCATGTTTTTGTTATTTTTGTTTTTGTTTTGTTTTTTTGTGCATTTATACTTGCACTCTAAGGCTCTTCTATTTGCACCGTTTGTTTCATTGTTTTTAAATCTTGTTTATGAAATTTGGGAACTGTATGATTTTTGGCACAAGGCCCCCATATTTTCTTACATTAGTAGTGTAAAAAACCCTGAATCTATGAACTGTTTAATGGGGGTCAAGTTTTACGTTTTAGCTATAAGGAACTTCTGTCTCGGGAAACCATTTTTCCCCAAAAGCTAGTTTTGGGCTGAAAAGCCCCAGACTTCAGGCGCAGCCCGTTTCTCTGTTCCGTTTATGTCCCGTTATCATGCATATTTTTTGGGGTTTTCTTTTTCTGTGTACTTATTACTGGTATGTGTCTGTTATTTTTACTGAGTGACCCTATTATTTGTGCTTTAATAGTTGCACTCAAAGGCTCTCCTGTTTGCACTCCATACAGGTTTGTTATTTGTTAATTTTATTACTATCTTGTTTATCCACTTTAAGTCCCTGTTATATATGCACTAATATTCTGGTGTTTTTGTGCTGTGTACCTATTATTGGTATGTGTCTGTTATTTTTTACTGTGTGAGGCTGTTATTTGTGCTTTCACAGTTGCACTCAAAGGCTGTTTACACTCTATATAGATGTTTCTTGTGCATTGTATAGCTTCCTTATTTACACTCCTTATGTCCGTTATTTGTGCGCTATTATTCTGTTATTTTTTTACTGTATGCCCCTGTTATTTGTGCTTTTATACTTGCACTATAAGGCCTCGTTCACACGGCTTATTTCGGACGGGATTTGCCGACGGATTGACGATCGTCAATCCGTCGGAAAAACCCCGCCCGAAATAAGTCACAGCCTATTTTTTATTGATTTCAATAGGAAAATACGGCTCGTCGTTCACAGACGCAAAATTCCTTTCCCGGATTGCCGCCGCGGATTGACGACGGCAATCCGGACGGAAAAACAATTGACATGTCAATTATTTACGGACGGATTCCCCAAATCTACAATGATTGTAGATGGTGAATCCGTCGGGAAATCAGTTACAAATACGTGCACACTTAGTGGCACTTATGTTCAACTGATTTTCAACTGATTTCAGAACGTATTTACATCGGAAATCCGTTGTAAATACGTTCTGAAATAAGCCGTGTGAACGAGGCCTAAAGCTCTTTTATTTTTACTTTATATGGGTCTGTTACTTGTATGTCATATCGATCAACATTAAAGGGTTTTTTCGTACAATGATGGTTTTAATTAAAGATTTAAAAAACAGCAGCTTTGATTTATGTTCTTTACAAATTGTCCCATGATTTTGAGTTGCCGTTATTTCTTTAAAAGCTTCTCAAACTCTTAGTAGCAGACCTGTTGATCCTTATCTTACTGGCTGTAGGTCTGAATGACATCCCCTTTTAAAACAGGTAGGGCAGGAGCCCTCCCGCACAGAATGCTTTTTGAGTGGAAGGGGGGAGGAGGAGGGGGGGGAGGACCTGTTCCGGCGCCCGGATTAAACCCCGTGTGTCCTGCTTCCTCTGCTCTCTACACAGATAGATGTGAAGCCAGTGACCCTGTCTGTTTCTAATAATCATGATAGTCTTGGAACTGTGATTACTAATTATTATACAGATAGGGGGCATGTGTATACTTTTTGTTTCCTGTATTAGTGCACTCCTGAGATAGTAACACTGCCTTGTTGTTGTGGAGATGTGGGAGACTTGTAAAAATAAACAGGGGATATAAGACAATGCATTTCCCTCTGCTTTTAGCAAAAACTTCATATTTCCTTTCTACACTCCTAGTAGCCTTCCCGCAAGACTTGGCCCACACAGGGTGAATCTGAGAGCAAACCCCTCCCCCTGTATAGAAGTTACGTAGCTGCTGTGTGTGATGGGAGGGGGAGAGGGAAGAACAAGACAGACCCAAAAAGCACGCCCTCAGTTCAATTCCCGGAATGACAGTGAAAGTGTAATGAGACAACTCCTTTAAGGTTTGAGATAGGAAAACCACTTCAACAAGGCAGATGTGACTATAAAGGGGTAGGCTTGGGTTCTATTGGCTTTAAGCATTTTTTAGGGGCAAGAAATGTGCAGGATATGATACATTATTGTGAGACCATGAATAAAACTAAGACAAATTAAAAAAGCCTTTGAAAACTAATTTTTTTTTTCTGCTTTGTTGTTTGCTAAGAACAAATGAATTCTGGCCACTGCTTAGCAACAGTCGCAGCCCACTGGTGACCCCCGCAATGAATAGATAACGCATATTTATATGCTCTACTAGCACTTCCAGTTCTGGCTGTCAGAATGATGGTGGCTTGTACCCAGACCAGATTGTTTGTTCTTTGGTATCTATATCTATCATTCTATCTATCTATCTATTATTATAAATAATATTATTTATATTTAATATATATATATAATATTTTTTTATTTTTATTCTTTTTTATAATGTGGTTGTCTAAGCAAGATTTTCTAAAGAGCCTCTAAAGGAAAAGCAGCCTAATCCTAGGTGAAGAGGGGCTGGTATAAATTAAAGGGGTTCTCCAGGATTAATTCTGAATAAAATACTTGCTCTGCTGGTTCTGAAAATCAACAGGTTGGTAAAGGGATTTCTGACAATGTTTCCTGGGAAAATGTATAGACCAAAAGGAGAAATATATAGACCAAATATAGATTAAATTTAGACCAAAAGGAGAAAACTCAGCACAGATTTCCATTTACTGCTAATCTGTTAGTGCTTTAGTTCAAAAGAAGTAATAGTTAAGTTAATTATTGAGATTTATCTGGGCCAGATCTGTTTTGGTCTTTGGGATTTTGGTATCAAGCAAGAAGCTACAGAGTCTAAATGTGCCTACACTTCGTGTGAAAATGTTAAAACTTGGGCATCCATGAGTTTGGTTTAAGTCCATGCCAAGGAGCGGTGTCTAAGGAGCCCGCTGGTCTTCACCGTCAACCTCCGTACAGGGCTTGGAGTTCGTTCCTATGCAGCCTCTGTATAACCAGTGACAGGTAGGGCTCTGTTATAGATTTTGCATTGGGGCCCAGGTGCTTTAAAGGGAATATGTAAAATGATTTATGCTACCCTATCTGAGAGCAGAGCATGACACCGGGAGCAAGATTTCTGTTTATAAAGCAGAGAAAGTAATTAAACAGAAAGTGAAAGTACAACTTACCCTACCCACATGCAGTGATTGATGGTTTGCTTTACACCATACTTGTCAACTTTTGAAAGTGGAAAAGCAAGAGATTTGAAGTGGCGTTGTGCGCCGTGGTTAAAAAAAAATTGCATGACCACGCCCATCTTGTTGGCGAGTCACACCCCTTTGAAAAAGCCAAACCCACTCCATCTAACTGCAAAATGGCTCTGGAAGAAAACCAGGTTGTTGCCCCCACTAGCAAGGTAGTAGCCCCCTTTATCCAGGTAGTGCCCATTATAGCCAGGTAGTAGCCTCTATAGCCAGGTAGATGCCCCTTACAGCCAGGTAGATGCCGCCTTGTAGCCAGGCAGTGCCCCCTAAGGCCAGGCAGTGCCCCTTGTAGCCAAGTATTGCCCCCATTAGTCAGGGGTTGCCCCCTAAAGCCAGGTAATGCCCACTTGTAGCCAGGTATTTCCCCCATTAGCCAGGTATTGCCCACTTGTAGCCAGGTATTGCCCCTTGTAGCCAGGTAGTGTCCCCTTGTAGCCAGGTATTGCCTCCATTAGCCAGGTATTGCCCCTTGTAGCCGGGTAGATACCCCCATTAGCCAGAGAGTGCCACCATTAGCCAGACAGTTCCCCTTGTAGCCAGATCTTGCCCCTTGTAGCCAGGTAGTTCCCCGATAGCCCGACAGTGCCCCTTGTAACCAGGTAGTGCCCCCTGTAGTCAGGTATTGCCCCTTGTGGTCAGGTAGATGCCCCCATTAACCAGACAGTACCCCATTAGCCAGACAGTGCCCCTTGTAGTCAGGTAGATGCCCCCATTAGCCAGACAGTGCCCCTTGTAGCCAGGTATTGGCACTTGTAGTCAGGTAGATGCCCCCATTAGCCAGACAGTGCCCCTTGTAGTTAGTTACTTACCTCACCAGGCTTTTTGGATTTTTTTTATTGGTACTATAACATAACTAAACCCTACATATTTGATCGTTCCAGAATCGTATTAACCTGCTCCCATTCATATAATCCTGTATATCACACAGCTCAACTCCTCTCCAATCATATAACCATATATATATATATATATATATATATATATATATATATATATACTCACCGGCCACTTTATTAGGTACACCTGTCCAACTGCTCGTTAACACTTATTTCTAATCAGCCAATCACATGGCGGCAACTCAGTGCATTTAAGCATGTAGACATGGTCAAGACAATCTCCTGCAGTTCAAACCGAGCATCAGTATGGGGAAGAAAGGTGATTGAGGCCTTTGAACGTGGCATGGTTGTTGGTGCCAGAAGGGCTGGCTGAGTATTTCAGAAACTGCTGATCTCCTGGGATTTTCACGCACAACCATCTCTAGGGTTTACAGAGAATGGTCCGAAAAAGAAAAAACATTCAGTGAGCGGCAGTCCTGTGGGCGGAAATGCCTTGTTGATGCCAGAAGTCAAAGGAGAATGGGCAGACTGGTTCGAGCTGAGAGAAAGGCAACAGTGACTCAAATAGCACCGTTACAACCAAGGTAGGCAGAAGAGCATCTCTGAACGCACAGTACGTGCGAACTTTGAGGCAGATGGAGCTACAGCAGCAGAAGACCACACCGGGTGCCACTCCTTTCAGCTAAGAACAGGAAACTGAGGCTCCAATTTGCCCAAGCTCATCGAAATTGGACAGTAGAAGATTGGAAAAACGTCTGATGAGTCTCGATTTCTGCTGCGACATTCGGATGGTAGGGTCAGAATTTGGCGTCAACAACATGAAAGCATGGATCCATCCTGCCTGGGATCAACGGTGCAGGTGGTGGTGGTGGTGTCATGGTGTGGGGGAATATTTTCTTGGCACTCTTTGGGCCCCTTGGTACCAATTGAGCATCGTTGCAACACCTGTGGAATCTATGCCACGAAGAATTGAGGCAGTTCTGAAGGCAAAAGGGGGTCCAACCCGTTACTAGCATGGTGTACCTAATAAAGTGGCCGATGAGTGTATATATATATATATATATATATATATATATATATATATACATATATCACAGAGCTCAGATTCTCTCGTCTATCATATAACCTTATATATAACAGAGCTCAGCTTCTCTCCCTCTATCATATATCTCTATATTTCACAGAGCACAGCTTCTATCCCTCTATCATATAACCCTATATATCACAGAGCTCAGCTTCTCTCCCACTATCATATAACCTTATATATCATAGAGCTCAGCTTCTCTTCTCTATTATATAACCCTATATATTACAGAGCTCAGCTTCTCTCCCTGTATTTTTACAATTGATTGTTTTTTATATTCATATTTTAAAAATAAAATTCTCAGAACTACAGAGGATTTTCTAATCTTTCCTTGATTCTAAACGGAAGGATTTTTATTTTATTTTATTTTATATAAACAAGCGCTAGCACTACCTCTACTCCCATTTCGTGGCTGGACAGCCAGAAGTGGATCAAATAGCTATATAACCTTATATATCACAGAGCTCAGCTTCTCTTCCTCTATCATACACCCCTATATATGACAGAGCTCAGCTTCTCTCCCTCTATCATATAACCCTATATATCATGGAACTCAGCTCCTCTCCTCTATCATATAACCCTATATATGTCAGTGCTCAGCTCCTCTCCCTCTGTCATATAACCCTATATATCACAGAGCTCAGCTTCCCTCTATCATATAACCCTATATATCACAGAGCTCAGCTTCTCTCTATCATATTACCCTATATATCACAAAGCTCAGCTCCGCTCCCTCTATCATATGTAGATATAACAGAGTTCAGCTTCTCTCCCTCTATCATATACCCCTATATTTCACAGAGCTCAGCTTCTCTCCTCTCTCATATAACCCAATATATCGGTTCCTGCAACGATGCTCCAGGTGTGCTGAGCGTCTGTGGAGAAAGTCGAAGCTACCTGCAGACTTTCTCCACTACAAATTCATGCTCAGGACTTATCACACTGCCCTTCACAGCGCCAAACAAAAATATTTTCACCTCCCTCATCCAAACTTACACAATAACCCAAAACGCCGTTTGACACCATTTCCCCTCCCTTTTCAGGCCTAAAAAACTCAGGCCCCCGGGTTTTAACCCCTGTGCTGAGGAATGGCCCCTCCTTCAAAGACATTATTGACTGTATCCGGCATAACATCTCATCACTAACCCAAGCTGAACGTCCTTGTCCCTTCCCTCACATCCTTAGTGTGTTCTCAGCTCTTGACCTACGAACAGAAGAAGTCATCCTGACTTCTCCAGTCTGCGCGCCACACCACCTGCTCTAGCGACCCCATTCACCTCTTTTTTCCCCCATCACCTTCTACCAGTCAATTTCCTGCTATACTCTCTCAACTTACTGCCAATACTTGTAACCTTCTCTCTCACTGGGTTCTTCCCATCCTCCTTTAAACAGGCTACTATAACCCATACTAAAATTTACCCTCCCCTGGACCCATCTGTGCTGCCAACTACCGCCAGTCTCTAACTTCCCTTTATCTTCTAAGCTCCTGGACACGCCTGGTATTACTCTGCCTAATCGCTATCTCTCTGTAAGCTCTATTCTGGATCCGCTACATCTGGTTTCCGCTCTTTACACTCCACAGAAAAGGCTCGTGTTAATGTCTCCTAACCATCTCCACAATGTAAATTCAGGCAAATACTGTGTATGTTCTTTGGATCTCTTGCAGCCATTTGATCACTGTTGATCACATCTTCTCCTCAGCATGCTCAGCACTTTGGCTACAGACACTGCTCTCGTTGGTTCTCTTCCTACTCTCTGACGCTTCCTCAGTGTCTATTTCGCAGGTTTACTGCCTCTCTCTCCCTCTTGCGTAGGGGTCCCTCAGGGGTCAGTTCTTTGGTGCCACTACCTTTCTCATATTTACAGCCCCATTGGCTATAACCATCAGGTAGATTTGGCTTCCACCTACTAAGCTGATGACACTCAGATTATACACTCTTCCCGAGACCTCACTCCTGCCCTGTACAATACACAGTGAATGTCTGTCGCTGTCTCTGTCATCATGTTCTCTCCTATATCTCAACTAAACCTCACCAAAACCGAACTTCTTGCTTTTTCACCCATCTACTAACAAACCCATAGCTATTTCCTCTGCTCAGTGTGTGGCATAACCATATAACTAGGCAGCAGGCCGATTGTTTGGAGTTATTCTAGATCTGATCCTGACTTCACCCCAGCTAATCCATTCCCATTGCCGCTACTGTCACATCTGCACTCAAGACATCTCAGAATGTCCTTTTCTCACTGTGAAAACAACTCAAAATCTCATTGTTGCTCTTATTCATTTCGTCTTGACTACTGTAACTCCTTGCTTATCGGTCTCCCTCTTGTTAACTCTCCCTCTCCAATCTATCCTGAATGCAGCAGGCCAGGTTATCTTTCGCTCCAGCCCGCTATACTGATGCCCTACCCTGTGTCAGTCAATGCACTGGTTGAAATCCAGTACTGAATACTGCAAATACGCTAAATCACTCTCAATCAAAAAGCTTCCAACAGGGCTGCAACCCCCATACCATCTCTCCCTATCTCTGTTCTACCACAATGCACGCTCTCTCCATCAAGCGACGGACTAAACTACAGACTAAATCAATAACGAACCTCATGCCGTCTTCAAAGATTTTGCTCGTGCTGACACCAATTCCTCTGGTACATTCCTACCACTATCATAAGACACAATCCCTGCCTTTCGTAGTTTTAAGAGTGTCCTGAACAAAAACATCTTCTCAGGCGGCCTACAAAAACCACTCATTGTTAACCCCAACCCTTCTATCACACACATTTGCACTCCTACATTGGTCAATAAGGCAATTATCTGGCTATTAGATGTACAGTCATGGTGAGGTTCACAACAACTTCTTATGTAAAAACCTCCCCATATTTATAAAGCATGGGCTTGGGCCATGTAAATTTAGCACTTTCTCCCTTTGTTTCCCCAGGCACCACTCTTAGATTGTAAGTCTTGCGAGCGGGCCTCACACCTTGTGTCTCACCTGTAATTAGCTTTCATGTGTAATGTCTGTCTTTTGTCTGTAATTATACCCTCTAATTGTTTATGTGCTGCGAAATATGTTTGGCGAATATATAAATAAAGGATTATTATTATCTATTATCACAGATCTCAGCTTCTCATCCTTATTCTATTAACCCTATATATCACAGAGCTCGCTTCTCTCCTATATCTATTACCTATTTAATCACAGAGCTCTAGCTTCTCTCCTCTATCTTATAACTCTATATATACAGAGCTCAAGCTTCTCTCATCTATCATAAACCTTATATCAGAGCTCAGCTTCTCTACCTATCATTTATCCCTATATATCACCAGAAGCTCAGGCTTCTCTCCCACTATCATTACCCCTATTATCACAGTGTCAGCTGCTCTCTCTATCATATAATCCCTAATATACATCACAGAGTCAGCTTTCTCTCCCTCTATCATATTAACCCCTATTTATCATGAGATCAGCTTCTCTCTTTTATCAATAACTCTATATATCACAGAGCTCAGCTTCTCTCCTTATATATAATCCTATATGATCACAGAGCTCAGCTTCTCTCCCTCTATCTTCACCCCTATTATATACAGAGTAGCTTCTCTCCTTCTCATCTGAACCCTCTATATCACAGAGCTCAGCTCTCTCCTCTAATTTTAACCTATATATCACAGCGCTCTGCTTCTCTCCTCTATCATATACCTTATATATATCAACAGGAGTCAGTTTCTTCCTCTATCATATTACTCTATATATACACAGCCTCAAGCTTCTCTCCTCTATCATATAACTTATATATCCACAGCTCAGCTTTCTCCCTCTATTCATATAAACTGTATATCACAGGTGAGCTCAGCTTCTTCCTCTATAATATACCATTTATATCACAGAGCCTCAGGCTTCTCTCCATCTCCTTATATACACCCTATTTATTACTCACAGATCTCAGCTTCTCTACTCTATCAATAACCCTACATTATCACAGAGCCAGCATTTCTGTCTCTTAATATAACCCTATATATCACAGAGCTCTACTCCTTCCATATACAATATACCCTTTATATCACAGAGCTCAGTTCTCTCCCCTATCTTATAAACTATATTTCACAGAGATCAGCTCCTCTCCCTCTACAATATAACCTACTATATCACAGTGCTCAGATCCTCTCCTCTTATCATATAACCCTTATATCACAGAGCTAAGGCTTTCTCCTCTATCATATATCCTTATATATCAACAGAGCTCAGCTTCTCTCCTCTATTATATATACAGTGTGGGTGGGGGGGGGGCGTAGCTACAGGGGGTACAGCTCGGATAGCAGTCGCTACCGGGCCCTAGCAGACCTGAGGGGGCCCCACAATGCCCTCCTGCAACCATAACATGATACCAGCATTGTATAATGGTGCATGGTATCTGGGGGGCACCCTTTTACTTTTCGAAACAGGGCCAAGAGCTTGATGTTACGCTCTGCAGATCAACCCTATATTATTCACAGAGCTTCAGCTTCTTCCTCTATTTATAACCCTATATTTCACAGTGCTCAGCTTCTTACTCTATCATATAGCCCTATATAATCACCAGAGAGCTTCTCTCCTCTGTCATATACTATATATCACAGTGCTCAGCTTCTCTCCCACTATCATATACCCCTTATAATCTCACATAGCTACAGATTCTCTCCTCTATCATTTACATCCTATTTATACAGAGCTCAGTTCTCTCCTCTATATACCACCCTAGATTTTCACAGAGATCTGCTTCTATCCCTCTATCATATAACTCCTATATATCACAGAGCTCAGCTTCTCTCCTCTCATTATATAACCCTATTTATCACAGAGCTCAGCTTCTCTCCTCTATCATATAACCCTAAATATCACAGAGCTCAGCTTCTCTCCTCTATCATATAACCCCATGCACCCTTCAGCAGCTGTGGGATACAGATACCTGTGACAACCTACCTGGACATTATCGAGTCACTCCCAATCCATCTAGCTGCTATCTGTGCTGCACACGGAGGTTACTCTGGATATTAGCTCTTGGTCATAATAATGTGATCTGAGTTGGTATTTTTTTAATTTATGTACCACAACAAAAATATTTAAAGATTGAAATTTGATGGATCTTTTACAATACCATACAAACATCGCCTCCTTCAGTTTTTGTCTTCTTCCTTTTAGATTGTAAACCCTTATGGGCAGGATCCCTTCTCCCTCGGTGCCTGTTTGATGTTTTTTTTAGTAATATTATTGTATATTTTTTAGTCTTATGTATTCAATACCTTGCTGACAGCCTGTCGACTATGTGCGTCCAGGTGGTGGTTGTACATCTCTGCACAGACGTTCTGGAACGTCCATGTGCAAATCACAGCTGCACACTAAGGGCTTGTCCCCACTGCACCCGTTTGCGGACGGTTTTTCAGACGGTTTTAAAAAGTAATAATAATGTAAAATCACATGAAATAATGCCTAACATATGGATAAAAGGTGAAAAAGGATTCAAACCTGAGTGTACAAATCAGCTTGGTCAGGAACTAGGGTATGTTAGGGTATGTTCACACGGCGTGTTGGACCCGAGTTTGGATCCGTTTTTAGATGTGTGTTTGGATCTGTATTTCCGACCTAAACGGACCCAAACACGCATCTAACAATGTCCAGTGTGTTTTACATTGCTTTCAATGACAAGTGATTGCCGATGTGTGTTTACATGCAACTTTCTGATACGTCTTTCGAATCCATTCAAAGAATCCAATTCAATGTAAATTCTTGATCCGGAAGACGCAGCAGAAACCCTATTTAAAATTCTAGGGTGTGTCTCTGCTGCAGCCAAACATGCAGCTGCGGGTTGTATGTGTTTTGGAAATGATTTACGCAGCACTTCTGGATGCATTTTGTGGATCCAAAACAGATTAAGAAACGGATCCAACACGCTGTGTGAACATACCCTTAATTAATGCATTTGTTTCTTAGGAGTTTCCAGAACTTACAGAAGGAGATTAAGAGGGCAAAGAGGGAGAGGGTGATTTGAGTCAAAATTAGTTAGGGCACAGGTTATTTGCCGGTTTTTCAGACGGTTTGCGGCATTTACAAACCGTCTGAAAACCAACCAGCAACGCTCCTCATAGACTTCAATGGAAAATCCGTGCAGGGGATTTTTACACCGGCAGCGGTCCGAATCACTTAGAAACATGTTCATTCTTCTATCCGGTTTTCGGGCAGAACATGAACATGTGTGTGCGAAGGGGGAGGGTTTGAATACGCAAACCGCGGACATAAACCGTCCCCCTACATGCCACGGTCTTTACCGTATAAATGCACCCTTGGGGCATGTCCCCACGGCAAGGGTCTTTGCCTGTTTTTTCGGGCGGTTTGCGAGTTTTGAGACCACTGAATAATACCGTACGAAATTTGCACAACGGGCTCTATATATAAATAAATACCATGCAGTTTTCACCCGGCGTTTTTTCGCCCGAAAAACATTGATAATGCACATTTTTCTTACATCGGTTTTCAGGATGGATTATGTGCCATGTCAATGGATGGCGGGGCGTGGGCTTTTCTCAAATCATCGCAGAGAATAGCAGCCCTATCCCCCCCCCACCCCGGTGGCCATAGTTCACGGAAACATAAACGGGACAAATACGCGCCGGGTGAAACCAGACGGATATTTGTCCATTGCCGTGGGGATGCACCCTTACAGTACACATACTAGGAATTTACCTTATCATGAGTCACGCACCTATGTGATCATCAAATTCACAGTATAGGTTTTTATGTCCTGAAAATAAACATTAAGGGGTCCTATTCAATGACAGCCAGCAGAAATCTCAAAAGCTGCAAGGAGTTGATACAAAAAGTATATTTAAAAAATGTCCAACTTTTCATAACAAAAAATGCCAGTTGTTAAACATTTGCAAGCTTTGTTTTTCGAAAGTCAATAGGCAACTATAAGGCTAGGTTCACACGGCTTAAAGGCAGGGCGTAATTACACCCCGCAATTACGCCGTGTGGCTGGGGGCGGGGCGTGAGCGGGGGAGGGAGGAGGGGGGCGGCGCCTCGCCAGCCCATAGACATTCATTACCAGCGGCACGTATACACCGCTGGTAATTTACATGTCACTTATCTCCCCCCTCGGCGTATTCGCCGAGCAGGGAGAGGAGACGTAATCCATAGTTATCTATGAGAACTGTGGATTACTGTAATGAATGGGCCGTTTTCACCCCAAAATTTGCGCACTCCGGCGCGTTATTACGGACCGAAATACGTCCAATTTTAAGCCGTGTGAACATAGCCTAACCGTCTCTTTCAGTTTTATGTCAAAGATGACCAGCTGGTCATTTATCAGTGTCCACCCACACACGCCTTTATAGCAGCCAACAGGGCCAGTAGCTACAGAGAAATAGATGTAAGGTGAGTATTTTTTTGAAATCTACTCTAATGAAACCGAAAGAATGGGAGGAGGGGGGTCATAACTTTCAAAACAGGTGACTTTTAGCCCTCTACTTTACCACCTTACTGCCCTTCCAATCTCTACCATCTGTTGAAAATGGTATATGTCAGGTGCTGTCCCGCATACTGTGTTGAGGGACAGACATGGCAGGGGTGGGTGCGAGCAGGGGTGCCAATAGGGCAGTACTCCTGTCAGGGGCCCTAATCGAAGAGGGGCCCACTGACATGTTAAAAAATAGGAACTAGTAATGGGTGGGGGCCCCATTGGATTTAGCTGTATGGGACCCCAAAACAGTTAATAGATGACTGACGGCGGCCCTGGGTGCAAGCTACCAAGTGGAAGGGATGTTTTTAGTGCTTTCAGAGAGTTTGGTTTTATCATCTAAAACTGGTGACACAGAGAAGGAATTGTCTGCTGTGAAAGAGGGACGTCCTGGTGAAACGAGAAAATGGTGACTGGGCTGCCTGTTTCAAAGGTCCTAAAGGTACTCCATTCAAAAAGGTATATTGGAAGTGAGCTAGGACTTTGCAGCGCTACCTACTGGATGTAGTATCTCTTAATTCACATCTAACTCACTGAGCTTTGCAATGTAAATGGGATAAGAATCAACCAGATATTCATCTGCAGCACACAAGACTCCAGAGTGGACAATAAGGCCAAATAACCAGTGACCAGTGTGAGATTTCCTCTTCAAGTGGTCCTCTCTAGAAAAATGTTACTCGGCAACCAGTCCCTGAATCTATGTCTTGACTTGAGCATCCGCTCCGTCTGAATTGTAATAATGTAGGTCGTCAGTAGCTGCTCTGCAGCTGGTAAAGCCCATGATGGTGCAGAAGTAAAAGAGTCAGTTCAGAAGAGATTGGAGTTATGTGCTATTATGGCAACTACAGCCAGACTTCTGACCAATTGTAACGACTGAATAGAGGACAGTGCTCAGAACTGTACTCATATAGCCCAGGGGAAGCAGAATTTTTTTTTTTTTTTACAGTATGTTGCTTTTCTTTCCTTTATATTTGTTTCTGTTCCATTGATTGCCCTGTTTGGTATATCTGTTTTTCTCTATGTATTGTCAATAGCCAGTGGGCTAATATATGCAGAAGTGGCGCCAGATCAGCATGGGACGAGCCCAATTTTAAAAATTTGATGTGGGGTTTCCATTATTACCCCAAACCCATTTTTACCCCCGTGGGATTGTTGCACAGGAAGGAAACTTTAAAGGGAAACGACCCCCCGGGGCCAAAGCCCAAAAATACCGGGGGAAAATTTTTCCCCCCCAAAATTTTGTCTTTTTTTCGCACATTTTTTGGCCCCGCGGGTTTTTGCAAATTAAAAGCCTCCCCCTTCACACCTACATGTTCATACCCCTGCTCAAAAACCGGGGGGAAGAATGAACATGTTCTAACTTTTAGGAAGGGGGGGCGGTGTAAAAACCCCTCCAGGGGAAAAATCAATGAAAGGTGAATTTCGGAAACGGACTTTCTTTTTTAAAATTAAAATTTTAAAAAGGGTTTTTACATTCTTTTTTACAAAACAAGATTAAGGAGGGCATATTAGGAGAAGACATGAAGAAGTGAGAGTGTGCGAAAGAGACCCACTAAAGTGACCTGCTTACAACCATCATGAGACTGGGTTGACCTGATGACAAGAGTCTTGGCTAGTCACTGTGGGGGAAAATTTAAACCCTGCCAAGCATGGCCCTGAGAAAGGGGTTAAAAGGGGGAATTTGTTTGTCCCAAAACAAACAAAAAAAAAACCCCTTTCCTCCTAAAACACACAGAAAAGGGGGCCGGGTTTAAAAACGGTTTAATTCCAAGTTGAAAAAAATTAGGGGAAGGGGATTTCGCCCCGCAATTACGGTTTTGAGTAGGGGGTGGGGGCGCTCCCCCCGGGGCCCCAAAATTTTCATTATCCACGGCGCGTTTTCCCCCGGGGTTTAAATGGAAAAGTCACTTTCTATGAAACTGGGGAAATTCCCCGAAAAGGCTGGACGGATTCCACCCGTTTTGGGCGCACAGAAACGGAGCGCAAAAACGGCTGCAATCCGTGCCCAAAAGAGCTTTATGACCCCTCTTGCACACTAAACTGAAGGACTGTATTCTGCAGACATCTAGCAATCTGGACTAGAAGTTCCTTTTGGTACTTTTTAAAAAAACAGTTTAAAATGTTTAAAGCCCCTTTAAAGAGACAGCCCTTTTTTTTAACCCTTAAGCTAAAAACGTCTGAAAAGTAGTTAAAACCAAACATTTTTTTTAGTTTTTGGCCTCCTTGCTTTTCAACATTTAATAATAAAAATAAAAATTTAATTTTATTTCTATAGCCCCAACATATTCCCCAGCCCCCCTTAAACAAATTCAAGGGAAAAACATACAGCCCATTACACTTTAAAAAGAAACCTTAAAATGAAACAAAAGGTGTGAGGGCCCGCTCTGAAAAGCTTAAAAAACTATTAGGGTGAAAGGGTAAACATCCCGGTAAAAAATCCCCAATTTTACAATGGCCCCGGCCCAAAAATTTTTCAAAAATTTAGGGGGGGGTTTACATAAAAAGGGAAAATGAACCCCACCCAGACGGGGTTAACACCCAATATACAGAAAGTGCCTGTGAGTGCCCAATGCAGGGGATGACAATGGTGGGGATAGAAATTTTAGGGATCTTGGTGGGCCAGACAGGAAAAAGTGTTTTTTTCAGGCCCTTTTAAACGTGGGGGGTTGGGAAATGGCCTAAACGCCCCGCCAACCCATATTCCAGAAAATTTGGTCCCCCGCACGTTTGAAATCGTAGGGGGGCATGGGGGGGTTCCCCGGGGGGGATAGGGAATGTAGTCGGGAATACATAAACCAAGCGGAAAAAGCAGGGGTTTAAGGGGGTAGCCCAGAGACAAAGGGAGGGAGATTAGGGGGGAAAGCACGCTGTGGAGACTTTATGGGGGGAGAGTGCAAAATTTATCCAGAAAACCTTTACGGGAAAATGGGAAACCCAAATTTTGCATTTGACTGACACAGGGTAGGGGCTTTTCAGTATAGGGGCGGGAGAAAAGACAACCCCGGCTCTAAACTGGACAGATTGGAGAGGGGAAGTTTGCAGAGGGGGAAAACCGATAAGCAAGGAGTTGCAGAAAAGTCAAGAGGGAAAAAAAAATAAGAGCATTAATGAAATTTTTGGGGTCTTTTTCCACAGGGGAAAAATTGGACGGATTTTGGAGATATTCTTGAGGTCAGGTGAAAAGGAGCGGACAAGGATTGGATATAGGGGGAAAAGGGTCAGATCAAAACCCAATAAAACCCCAACAGCGGGCCTCTGCCTAGGGAAAATGGGGGAACCACATACAAAACAAAAAAATAGCGGGGGGGGTTGGTTAGTAAAATGGCGGAAAAAACAAGAAGTTCAGTTTTATGGGGTTTAATTTTCAAAGGGAGAGGACAATGTCAAGACACGGACAGACAGTCACGGGTTTTGTTTTGTGGGAAGGCGGAAAGTGATTTTCAGGGGAAAGGGGTGTAAAATTGGGGTTTCATCCCATAGAGATGGTACGGAAAAGCCAAATCTACTGATTTTTTTTGTCCAAGGGGGGCCTGGGGTCCCAATGAAAAAAGGAGAGGGACCTAGAACTGATCCCTGGGGAAAACCCCAACAGCAAGGGGGAAGAGGAGAGGAGGTGGAAAAACCCAAAAAAAGGACAAATGAAAGGGGCGGTCCAAAAGAGGTAGGGAAGGGAGAAAACCCAAACGAGAGCGGTGTCCTGGAGGCCAATGGTGCTGACATGCTGAGGAAAAAGTTTTGGGGTCCACAGTTTTCAAATGCTACAGAGAGATCCAAGAAAGCAGCAATGGGGTATTACCCTGAGAAATTTTTTCTGGGGGGGAGGGCTTTGAGACTTTAAAATAAGGGAGTTTTCCTGGAGTTTAAAGGGGGGCGGAAAACCCGATTGCAGCCGGGGCAGAAGAGAGTTAACGGAAAAGATAGCGGGTTAAACCGGGGGTAGACCAAAAAGTTCCCGGATTTAGAGATGGGAAAGGGGAGGTTTAAAACGGTCGGTTTTGTAAACACAAAGGGGCGGGTCCAGAGAGGCTTTTTTAGTAAAGGGGTTATGATGGGTGTTTTTAAGGAAAAATGGGAAAAATCCCAGTGGGGAGAGAAAAGGTTTTCAGATAGCAATAAGGTTTTAAAAGAGTTTGCTGGAAAAATAGAATGGGCAGGGGGGATGGAAAAGGGTCATAGAGCAGGTGGGGGGGACGAGCAGTTGGGAAACTTTTTTTAAATTTTTCAAAGACGCAGTTGTATGAGTTTTTGTTTTTATTCAAAACCAAAATTTATTTTATGGGGAATATTTTTAAAAACCCCTTATAAAATAAAAAAGGGAATTAAAATTTTTTTATTTATTTTAAATTAGTTGTTTTTTTTTTTAAAAAAAAATTTTACACTTTAAAAACTTGTTTGGGTTAATTTTTAAAGGGTTTTTTACGGTTGTGTTGGGTACCAAAAATTTGTAGGTTTTTTTTGTGTGTGAAAAAATTTTGCACAAAAATTTTTTTTTATTAAAAAATTTATTTTTATTTTATTTTTTTTTCTATTTTTATTTTTTTTTATCCTTTTTATGTTTTTTTTTTTTCTTTTTTTTTTTTTCCCCTGAAGGGAGAACTTTTTTTTCTTTTTTTTTTTTTTTTTACCCCTTGAAACCATTTTTAAAACCCTTTCAAATCCCAAAACGGCAGTGATTAAAGGGCAGCAAACAAATCTCCCTAACACTGGCTTGTTTCACAGACAAACTCTGGGGCCCCTCTAGGTCCCCAGGGCTTTACTGTGAAGCCCCTTCCCCCGAGCTTTTGTTTGGTTACCAGGTGTTCCCGATCACCCCACAGGGGGCAAAGGGGAAAACCCTTTTGATAGCGCTGCGGTAACGCACCGCTGCTGATGAAAGCGGGTTAAAGCATCGGGTTGCGGAGCGTTTCACCCTCCGATGCTCGCAGGGATGCACTGGATATCAGTGCTGGTAGTTCAAGCCCAATTGTGGCGCTGGGCGCCGCAAACTCCGGTAATCTGCAGCGACGCCAAAAGACGTCGCTGGCAGACGACAAACCGTCCAACCAGCCGACGTCAAAAGACGGTGGCGGTTTCCACACTCCACACGCCCCCGTTAAAGGAGTTAAAGAAACATTAGGGCAAACATCTATGAATCGCATGTGCCATTTTTGTTCTAACTGGCGCGCAGACTCAACAGAGTACTAAAATACATATAGAAGGAGTGAATAATACAACAGTATCAATTGAACGTTTTTATACGGCACAACATTTTATGCAGACATAACACATCATAAATTGTATCGCATAGAGATGTGACGGCCCAACCTTGGATGGCACACGTTTCGCAACCAACCTCATGCACATTAAAAAGTGTCTCAGGCACGACATATGCGTGCCAAGTTAGGCCTACACCTGTTCATACATCTATAGAACTGGCAATATATGGCAAAATAGCGAAGGCGAATTCATAGATGTCGCCCTTAGACTATCACTGTATTTGCCAGCTTGTGGCTTGGGGACTGTACTCCTGTGCTTCACAGAGTATAATGTGATGGTCTCGTTGCACATTTGGAACAATTAAAATAGAAATGTAGTATGATTCCTATGCTGAGTGGTGCAACAAATCCACCAGCTGTGAGTGGGTAGAGCTGGAACAAGCAGTAAGGCATATAGTGCGCTTCTCATGGAAATTCAGCCTGTTCTTGCACCGCCCTTCTACACCTCATCCCTAACCTATCATTCCGCGACCCATTGACAGGTAACACTGGGTCACCAATGGAGACAATCACATATATCCTTTTTACCGCCATTTTGTCTGATATATGTCGAATACCACACAAAAAAGAAAGTATGGAATAGTGCAGGAGGCTATGCTATTCTATACACACTATGGATGCCAACATAATTGGTGTGAACAGAGCCTAGCCCTGAATGTCTGGCGGCCCCCATAGAGGTATTAGAGTTAGGTACCCACCTGATAAGGCTGTCTTGATGAGGGTGGTGGGCATGCTGTGGCACTAAGGCGGCATGTAATGAAATTTGGCATATAAACCAAATTTCATGTGCATAATAATAGTCGTAGAAATGGAATGATTTACGAAACCCCTGCTCAATCTGCTGGACATAAATCAGCGACATTCCAGCGCTGGTACGAACATTTGAGGCTCAGGTAAACCACGTTGAAAGTGCCTACCTCGTTCCAGCAGTATGTGCCCCAAAATGCCGTAACCGACGCTATAAAAACTATAGCGACTGTGTACGGTTTCAGTGCACCCCGCCATCTGCCCCCCCATATCAGCGCATACACACAGTGCCACAGAGTACGCTAACATTAATCAACCTTTGATAAATGCGCGTAAATCACAAGACATTAACCATGTATGTACTGGGCTGCGCCTGATAATCCGGGCTGAAAAAACGGCAGATATACTGTTCGCAGACCCCATCATACATTCACCCTAAGTGCCCATGATAGATTCCATGTATAAAGCACAGGAGTAATTGTTCCCCTAGTGCAATGTTTGTATGGATTTTAGTCCCGGCTATATGCTGCTGTATTTGGTGTTTGTATTTTTGGCATTTATCAGCGCTATGCTGGCGTGTACATTACACGGGAGCCAGAAACTTGATGTGGCCATAGCCTTACTAGCACTCGTCCAGTTTTCCTTTAGGTGCGCTCAAGGTAGATAGCAGTCAGGGACGTAACTAGAGCTCATAGGGCTCCATAGCAAAGTGAGATGGGTCCCATCATCTAATGACAATCATATGGGTAGCAATAAGGTATAAATAATACCGCCACATATCAGGGAGCCTCACATCGTATTGCCGGAGAGCAGAAAACCACCACCTTGTTGGTCCCTACAAAAAAGTAACAGTGGTTACACCTGAGTGGCCGCCTTGTGCTCTGGCATTATGGCTATAGTTACACCCATGGCAGTAGTGCCACAAAGCAGGTGCCACCAACTAACACCTATATACCTAACCCCCACCCACCAACTCATGTGTCTTCCATGTAAGTCTCGGTTCACACTAGGATCACGGCTTGTGCTAAAAGCGGTGGGATATGTTCTGAAGTAAATCCATACTGACCCCGCACTGAATATAATGGCGGCTACCAGGTGGCATCTGGGCATTTAGAAGGGCAAGAATAGCAAAGCAGACAAACCTACTGTGTGTGACCCTTAGGAGCTCAGCACTTGGGTGATGGTGGCACCAGGTGATGGGTCTGTGGTTGCCATCCCTAGCAGTGACCTCATTGGCAGTAGTGCCCACGGATGGGTGGTCAGAGTGCGGGCAGCAGCTCAGCCCCCCGCAGTGACTGATAAGCCTGGTGGGCGGCGGCAGAGGGAGGGGGCTCCTCAGGACTGACACCCCGGGGAGGGGCTGCCGGCTATTAGTAGCGGAGCAGCGGGCGCCGTGCCTATCTGTGGCAGCGCATCTCCGGGCACCATGCTCCCCGCTGTGCTCCTCCTGGCGTGTGTGCCCCTGGCCCTGCAAGCTCTGCCATTCACTGTGTCCCCCGGGACCTGGTCCTCCCGGGACATCCCCACCAATAACCGGGAAGCCCGGCAAGCTGCCCGCCTGGCCGCCACCTACCTCAACTACCTGTCCGGCTCCCCGCACCAGCTGCTGGAGGTGGCTGAGGTCAAGAAGGCCACCCTGAAGGTAGGTGCCCATCATGAGCATGGAGCGCGGCTCACCCTCAGCATGGCAGGGTGCAAGCATGCCCCCGGTGTACTGCCCAGCTATAGTATATGCCATGCCCCCGGTGTACTGCCCGGCTATAGTATATGCCATGCCCCCGGTGTACTGCCCGGCTATGGTATATGCCATGTCCACAGTGTACTGCCCGGCTATGGTATATGCCATGTCCCCGGTGTACTGCCCGGCTATGGTATATGCCATGCCCCCGTGACTGCGCCGAACTATAGTATATGAATGCCCCCCCCCGGTGTACTGCCCAGCTATGGTATATTCCATGTCCCCATGGTTACAGCCCACCTAGGTATATCCATTCCCGGTGTCTGCCTCGGCTATGATACATGCCATGCCCCCGTGTACTGCCCGGCTATAGTATATGCCATGTCCCCGTGTACTGCCCGGCTATAGTATATGCCATGCCCCCGTGTACTGCCCAGCTATGGTATATGCCATGCCCCTCGGTGTACTACCCAGCTATGGTATATGCCATGCCCCCCGTGTACTGCCCGACTATGGTACATGCCATGCCCCCGGTGTACTGCCCGGCTATGGTATATGCCATGCCCCCGTGTACTTCCCAGCTATGTTACATGCCATGGCCCCGGTGTACTACCCAGCTATAGTCTATGCCATGTCCCTGTGTACTGCCCAGCTATGGTACATGCCATGCCCCCGTGTACTGCCCGGCTATAGTATATGCCATGCCCCCGGTGTACTGCCGTCAATAGTAATATGCCATGCCCCCTGTACATGCCCCGCTATAGTGTTAATGCATGTCCCCGTGTACTGCCCAGCTATAGTATATGCCATGTCCACAGTGTACTGCCCGGCTATGGTACATGCCATGACCCCGTGTACTGCCCGGCTATGGTACATGCCATGCCCCCGGTGTACTGCCCGGCTATGGTATATGCCATGTCCCCGGTGTACTGCCCGGCTATGGTAGATGCCATGTCCCCGGTGTACTGCCCGGCTATAGTATATGCCATGCCCCCGTGTACTGCCCGGCTATAGTATATGCCATGCCCAGTGCACCCCGGTTACTGCCCAGCTATGATACATGCCATGCCCCCGGTGTACTACCCAGCTATGGTACATGCCATGCCCCCGGTGTACTGCCCAGCTATGGTGAATGCCATGTCCCCGGTGTACTGGCCAGCTATTTTTCATTCCATTGGCCCCCGGTGTACTGCCCGGCTATAGTATATGCCATGCCCCCGTGTACTGCCCGGCTATGGTATATGCCATGTCCCCGGTGTACTGCCCGACTATAGTATATGCCATGTCCCCGGTGTACTGCCCGGCTATGGTACATGCCATGCCCCCGTGTACTACCCAGCTATGGTACATGCCATGCCCCCGTGTACTGCCCGGCTATAGTATATGCCATGCCCCCGTGTACTGCCCAGCTACGGTATATGCCATGCCCCCGTGTACTGCCTGGCTATAGTATATGCCATGTCCACAGTGTACTGCCCAGCTATGATACATGCCATGTCCCCGGTGTACTGCCCAGCTATGATACATGCCATGTCCACAGTAACGACCCAGCTATGGTACAAGCCATGTCCCCGGTGTACTTGCCCACTATGTACATGCCATGCCCCCGAGTACTGCCCGACCTATAGTGTATGCCATGCCCCCGTGTACTGCCCGGCTATGATACATGCCATGTCCCCGGTGTACTGCCCTGGCTATGGTACATGCCATGCCCCCGTGTACTACCCAGCTATGGTACATGCCATGGCCCCGTTACTGCCCCGTCCTATAGTATATGCCTCCCCCGTGGTACTAGCCCAGCTTAACGGTATAAGCCATGCCCCTGGTATACTGCCAGGCTATGATACATGCCATGTCCCCGGTGTACTGCCCTGGCTATGGTACATCCCATGTCCACAGTGTACTGCACGACTATGGTACATGCCATGCCCCGGTGTACTGCCCAGCTATGATACATGCCATGCCCCCGTGTACTGCCCGGCTATAGAATATGCCATGCCCCCGTGTACTTCCCAGCTATGGTATATGCCATGCCCCTGGTATACTGCCCGGTTATGATACATGCCATGCCCCGGTGTACTGCCCGACTATAGTATATGCCATGCCCCCAGTGTACTGCCCAGCTATGGTATATGCCATGCCCCCAGTGTACTGCCCAGCTATGGTATATGCCATGCCCCCGGTGTACTGCCCGGCTATAGTGATCGCAATGTCCCCGTGTACTTCCCGGCTTGATACAACATGTCCCCGGTGTACTGCCCAGCTATGGTATATGCCATGTCCCCGTGTACTGCCCAGCTATGGTATATGCCATGTCTCCGGTGTACTGCCCGGCTATAGTGTATGCCATGTCCCCGGTGTACTGCCCAGCTATGATACATGCCATGTCCCCGTGTACTGCCCAGCTATGGTAAATGCCATGTCACCGGTGTACTGCACGGCTATGGTACATGCCATGCCCCCGTGTACTGCCCGGCTATGGTACATGCCATGCCCCCGTGTACTGCCCAGCTATGGTACATGCCATGTCCCCGGTGTACTGCCCGGCTATGATACAAGTGCCCAATGTCCCCTGAGACTGCCCTGAGCTATGATACATGCCCATGCCCCAGTGTAACTGCCCGAGCTAAGGTATAAGCCATCCCCCGGTGTACTGCCCGGCTATGATACATGCCATGCCCCCTGTGTACTGCCCGGCTATGATACATGCCATGCCCACAGTGTACTGCCCGGCTATGATACATGCCATGCCCCCTTTGTACTGCCCGGCTATGGTACATGCCATTCCCCAGTTGTACTGGCCGGCTTTGATTCATGCCATGCCCCCCGGTGTAGCTGGCCCAGCTATGATACATACCATGTCCGAGCTATAACTGCCCACCTATGATAAACATACCATGCCGTGCAAACTGCCCACCTATGATACATACCATGTTCCGTGCTATACTGCCCCCTGATGATAAATTCCATGTCCGTGCTAAACTGCCCAGGCTAATGATACATACCATGACCGTGCTAATAACTCGCCCACCTATGATACATACCATGTCCGTGCTATACTGCCCAGCTATGATACATACATGACCCGTGCTAATACTGCCCACACTATGATACCATACCAGGTCCGTGCTATACTGCCCATCTATGATACACATGTCTATGGCTATATTTGGCCCACCTATTATACATGCCATGTCCGTCTATAATACTGCCCAGCTATGATACATACCATGACCATGCTATACTGCCCAGCTATGATACACACCATGTCCGTGCTATACTGCCCAGCTATGATACATGCCATGTCCGTGCTATACTGCCCAGCTATGATACATACCATGTCCATGCTATACTGCCCAGCTATGATACATACCATGTCCATGCTATACTGCCCACCTATGATACATACCATGTCCGTGCTATACTGCCCACCTATGATACATACCATGTCCGTGCTATACTGCCCAGCTATGATACATACCATGTCCGTGCTATACTGCCCAGCTATGATACATACCATGTCCGTGCTATACTGCCCAGCTATGATACATGCCATGTCCATGCTATACTGCCCAGCTATGATACATACCATGTCCCCATGCTATATACTGCCCAGCTATGATACATACCATGTCTATGCTATACTGCCCACCTATGATACAATGCATGTC
>JAODAL010011147.1:0-101357 GCA_025379985.1 Phyllomedusa bahiana | reverse complement strand
CCGGGGGGCACAGTTCTTCCGGGTTTGGGCTGGGCGAAGAAGTCACACAGGGGAGGAACTGGCTCCGCGTCATGCAGCAAAAAAATCGATGTGTGGCTTTCTCCGCCCCAAAAACTGCAAATCGGAACCTGGTGACGGACAATGGGAGGAAACATGGTGTCCGCGCTGCACGAGGAAGGGTGGTCCATGCGCCCTGCATGGCGAAAGTGTTCAATCTGGTTGTAAAAAAGGTTCCGAAGTCTTCCACCGATCTTCAGAACATTCTAAAATGCCGGAAAATGTGCATGCACTTTATCCATTCGTACAAAGCCGGGAAAACACCTCCTTGAGTTGCAGCGGCAGAACGGCTCCCCAACACATCTGATATGCGATTTTTTCACCCACTGGAATTCCACACTGCAATGTTGGACCGACTGTATGAACAGAGAAAGGCCATTAATGTTTTTTTGATGATCCAGGCAGACAGAAGTACTCCCCTGTGTAACTTTGATGTCAGCCAGTGGCAGCTCATGCGTGACACCTGCGTTTGTTGATGGGCATTCGAGGGAGGCGACGTTTTTTTGTCAGTCGCCAGGACTACGGGATGAATAACATCATTCCACTGCTTCATGTCCTGGAACAGATGCTGGAAAAAATCTGTTGGGCAGGGGACTGGAGACGTGGCGACTACATCTCGTGGCCACATGAGTCCGGGGGGGATTTGAAAGGGAAAGGAGGAGGACATTGGAGCAGAGCATTTTGGTGAAATGAGTGGTTTTCTACCAGGGACAAGAAGGGGGCAGGATCGCTGGGAGGTGGATGAGATGAGAAGACGAGGCAGAGACCCCAAGCCGTGGCATAACAGGGAAAATGGAGGCAGGAGCCCTCGGAGTCACTGTGCAGATGGCCCGCGCATGCTTTTTTTGCCTGGTAGTGACAGCCGAATAGTCAGCATCCGGCAGAGGGATGACTTCTGGCTCTCCCCCTATTGGACCCTCGCTCCCGGTCCAAAATGGGAGCCTTTTTCCCAGCTATTGAGGGAAGCCCAAACTCAAATACTATGGGGAAATCCTCCGTAATCAGTTGGTGCTGCCTATGTGCGGCATCGTCCCTCCTCTGACAGGTCTGACCGGGGGGTTCCTCAGCGCTCACGTACTACTGCCGCGGCTGCGGGGGGACGGGTGGGGGGGTAGGAGCAGTACCAGCTCCATCAGTAGTAACCTAAGTCTGGAGCACTGATGAGCAGCTTCCTTCCCCCGCCTAGTGAGGAGGGCAGTCGCCAGCAGCAGCAGAGGACCTGGAGCAGTCCATGAACCAACAGGTTGTTGCCTACTTGGATTAGCACTCTGCCACCTCAGTTAGAAGATCCGATTGGACTTATGGGCAAGCCAAACTGGGTTCGTGGCCGAAACTTGCCGAGTTGCAGTGGAGAGAAGCGGTCCTGCACCGGCCTGTAGTGTGCATCATGAGCGGGTGTTCAGTGCAGAGAACCGCTAGTCCACGGGAAATGTTGAACGACTGACCTTTGTCAAGATGAAATCAGGCTGTGGATCGCAGGATTTCCACACAACAATGCCGTTAGGCGTCAGTCTGGGTGTTCAAACTATCTGCATCAGCCATCTATCTGATGCGCCACCGCCATGATGCAACATCTGCTGACAGCTATTCTCCATCTGCCTACCACATCTTTACCAGGACTGGTATTGCCACCCACCTCAACACTTCTGTCATGTGCCACTCTATTGACCTCATGCTGCTGCTGCTTGTTTGCTGATTTGCCCGTGACAAACCACACTGTGTCATTGTGCCACTGTCTGACCTCATGATTCTGCTGTGGCTGCTGCCATGTCCTTCCACACTGTGGTCATATGGTGCCATTTGCCTGTACCTCATGCTGCCTGCCGCAGTGACCTCCGCTCTCAGTATTGTGCCACTCTGTGGCTTCCTCCTGTTTTGCTCACCTCAAGAAATGTCATTGTGCCACCTCTGACCTCATGCTGCTGCAGTGACTCCTGCCAGGTCCTCCACCTTGTGTCATTGTGACACTGCCTGACTCATGCTGCTGCCGCGCCGCATCGCTCCTCAGTCATTGTGCCACTCTGTGGTATTCCTACTCTGTTTTGCACCTCAGAATGTCATTGTGCCACTCTCTGGACATCATGCTGGCTGCTGGTCCTGACATGTCCTCCACACTGTGTCATTGTTCCACTGGCCTGACCTCATGCTGCTGCCTCCCGTGTACCATCCCCTCTCAGTCATTGTGCACTCTTTGGGCTTCCTCATGTTTTGCCACCTTCCCAAAAGGTAAAATTTTTTTTTGGGTATTTTCCCCCATTTTTGTTTTGCCCCCTAACTCTCTGACCTCATTGATGCTGCTGTGACATCCTGCCATGCCATCCACCACTGTTTCATTGTGCCACTGCCTGACCTCATGCTGCTGATGCCGTGACCTCCGTCTCAGTCATTGTGCCATTCAGTGGCTTCCTCTGTTTGCTCCACCTCAGATATGTCATTGTGCCACTGCCTTGATTCATGCTGTCTGCGTCGTGACCTCCACATGTGTGTGATTGTGCCACTCTGTGGCCTAAATACTGTTTTGCGCCTCCAGAAAGTCATTGTGCCCTGCCTGACCTCATACTTGCTGCCTCCGTGATCCAACTGTGTGATTTGTGCCACTCTGGGGCCTAATAATGTTTTGCCGCCTCCAGAATGTCATTGTGCCATCTGCCTGATCTCATACTGCTGCCGCCGTGACTTCCACACTTTGTGATTGTGCCACTCTGTGCCTAATTACTGTTTTTGCCGCCTCCAGAATGTCATTGTGCCTCTGTGGACCTCATACTGCTGCCGCCCTCGGTGACCTTACGCTCTCAGTCATGTGCCACTCTGTGGCTTCCTCGTGTTTTGCAACCTCCAGAATGTCATTGTGCCCACTGCTGAACATCATGCACTGACGTGGCTGCCGCCGTCACTCACAACTCTGTCACTAATGTTTGCCAACTGAGCGATCAGACTTTGTTTTTTTTCAGCTTTAGCTGGCATGACTTTATCAGGCTAAATTCCTGCTTGAGTTTTTTTGGTCAGTTTTGCCATTATTAAGGCCCAGGGAATTTTTATTGTGAAGTGATTCTAAGAGCGGCGGGGAAGTAAGCCCTGTGCGTGTCATACTAAAACACAACATTGTATGAAAGACCACAGCCTCCTCTGCATATTTAAGATGCACAACGTTATACAGCATCTGCAGGCTCTGTGCAGCTTGGAAATAGCAGATTTTTAATCGCGGATTCGCGTTTTTTTTTTTTTTTTTTTTTTTTTTTTTTTTTACTGGCCGAAGTAATTCGGTCCGAATTTATTTTTGTCGGAAAATCGGCGAGTGACCCGAATCGAATTTTTGAGAAAGTCGCCCATCTCTAATTGCAACCCTTACAGTTTTATTTAACATCAGTACTCTCCAATTTCTAATGTGTTTATGGCCATAAGCTATATATTCTGCCGCTGATGTACGTTAGAGAAGTCCCTGATAGATGTGAGAAGTCTGTATCTCTACAAGCAAATCATAGATAGTGAACTCGCTATATTAATCCCATTCCAAAAGCATTTTGGGGTGGACAGTTTCCAGTTAAAGGATTTGCAATGGATGTGATTAAGGGTATTTCTTCACTGTTTACCTGTAGATACACACCAGGTGTCACAATATATGAGGTCAAAATGAATTCTCCTCTCAGCTCTGTGCAAACATTTGTGAACAAGATGGAGTCACAGCTACAATGAGGCAGGATGTGACTTCACAGAAGAAGAGCATGAAGCAAAGAAGTATTGGAATTACATCATTATACAACATAACATTACAAAATTTACAAAGAGTTATTTGTCAGTTAGAGACTTAGGTTATGTTTCCCCACTATGTTTTTCATGCATATCCTGACATGTTACAAGTCCCATTGTTTTCAGTGGGAATACACATTATTATGACCACTTTCTAATTTCAACACTGGCAGCGCATCGTAGCTCATGAAGGAAGTCACATGACTGAGCTTGCTTGGTATATGATGTGAGCCATAGGCTGTCTGCACATACTGTATATCCATCTTTGCTGTCATAGATAAAAGCGTTGATTTATTAGAGTTGCAAAAAAAGATAATTAGTGGCTTTCCAGCCAAGGGTGGCAGCATGTTTAAAAACAGTTTAGAAAAAAGAGCAGAGGAGGAGAGGGGAGCAGGGAGAGGTGAGTATGGCTGGGACGGGGAGTTCATCCACGTTTCAGAGCAGGGACCGTGGTGCGCGTCATGATAGCCCCAATCCCCACCATTAAACCTCATCCTCCTCCTACCCTGATTCTGCTGAAGACAAAATCTCCTGATGTGGTCTGGGACATCAATATTTTCTTTGTGCTTCTAAGACCCCTCTTCAGACCTGGCAACTTGCCAGACACGGGAAATCTCTTGGACCTGGAAGTCCATAGCTGGAACACCAGAGATAGTCGGCAGGGTAGGAGGAGGTCGGGGAGTGTTGACTAGCACCAACATGAGAGGATAACTTGTGAATTAGGCCTTTTTGCAGGCTCTCTTTGATATAGGTCGACATGGCCTTGCTTTCAGACAGGGAATATCCCCCTCCATGAAGAAGAGTGGTACCATGTAAGGAGACAATAGGGCAGTGATAGGATTGATGCAGCGGTAGGGTCTCTGCTTGCTTCTCACAGAAGACAACTGCAAATTCTTGGTACAGAGTAAGAAGACCTGGAAGTAGAGTCAAGAGCGAATATGGAGAAGCTTTTTTACAGTGGAGGGGGAGGCATGAGGCAACATAAGTGCCATTGCTGACCCCAGTGAGTGACCTTGTGTGTTTTCCAGTACAATACTAGGGTGTGATGCTGCAATCATGGAAGACCAAAGAGAACTGTTGAAGTGGAACATGGGAAAATATGGAACATAATGTTCTCCTTGTGCAACATCCCAAAAAGTAGCATTAGTGGTTCAGTATGGTACAGAACGTTGGCTACAATGATGGAAATTGGTGTTGCAGGAGAAAAACAACAGAGAACAAACACTCTGCAACTATTGCTGGAAGATCACAATTTGCTGTTGGTAGTGTTATGGACTAGGGAATGTTTTTGTGGCATTTTCTAGGTCCAATTATACATGTGGAAGGCACTCTTAACTTTGTATATGAATCCATCCTTGCAGATCTTGTACACACATAGATGCTGATTATCTTCCTTGGGGTAGATGGGATCTCCCAGCAAGACGATGCAAAATGTCACATGACTAGAAATGTCCAACATTGGTTAGAAGTGCATAACCATGACTTCAGAGTATTACTCTGGCTTCCTAACTAGATTTAAACCCAACGCTCCATCCAGCAGCTGTCGGATACACTGCAGTCAGTGAAATGGAAGTAGCCTCAAAGGGGCTATTCTGTCCTTGTGGGGGTCCAAATTAAGCTTAAAAATAACAAAGGGTCGCACGAGAAAGAAATCACAACATGCCTTGTATGATGTGAAAAAATGCTTTTGACTTTATTCCTAAATGGCAACTTTTTATAATTTTGAATATTAGTAGAATAAGAAACATAACATAGATACTGGCAATTGGGATACATCCTTATCTGAGACCACTCCCCACTCTTCAGTAATGTCTGAATACAGGGTGTAACTTCAGAAGAGGTGCCATCTTGGATTACACGATGATCTGTACAAACTACTACAGGCGGCCATTTTGTTAACACATTAGTGACAAGAGATATACACACAGATTTTACATGCTGTATTACATAGGTATGTGCCTACTACTATATTAACTAATACATTAAAATGGAGAACAAAGGATCACACATATATAGAACCTCTGTTCCCATCCACAACATCAGCATGGCTCCAGATACCTTTGACAACCTACCAGGACCTTGTTGAGTCCCTCCCAACCTGCCTAGCTGCTCTCCATACATTGGTTACTTTGTATTTTAGCTTGCGGCCATTATAATGTGATTTAGCTGTCTACATGGTTCTTCACATTATGAATTTAGGGTGACATGTATGAACGGGGCGGTGCCAGAAGTCTGGCGTCTTTTCAGCCCTGTTCGCTATAGGCGATGTATAAGGCGCATTACAGAGCGCCCATGGCACTTTGTAATGCGGCTGATTGGAGTGGGGGGGGGGGTCCCTCTGGTGGCGTGTCGCACTATAACCATTCGAAGCTATAGATTTATAGCTTTGTTAGGGCAATTCCGGATACATTACTACTGGAACAAGTAAACCACTTTCAAAGTGGTTTACCTGAGCCAGAATTGATGTTTATGTGCTAGAATGCGTCTGATTTATGACCCGCAGTAGATCAGGTTCATAAATCAGACGCATTCTACACTAGTGTTATGCGCATAAAAATTGCCGTCTTAAAGCCAAAAATCATACATGTTGCCCTTAAAGTCCACGTTACATAAAACAAAATTAATCATATGTCACTTATTAATACATTTATAATCAGCTCTCAAGATTGATATAAAATTTGCTGCTATACAAAATGAAAATTGGTATGCCTGGGATTTCTGATACATTTTCTATGGTATATTTTTCTGATGGAAAATACATTGTGTAAACACACCCTTACTGTTACTCCTGATACAAGCAGAAGTCTTTCTTTCAATATGCTTTACTTCAGAACCAAAAAGTATATTTGGATAAAAAGGTAAAACATGTTTGTATTGCTATGTTTGTATCAGAAAAATACCTCTTTAAAACTCTACATTTTAAATGAAAGTTGCAAAAATGTGAAGGCGGAGAAAAATTTCTCAATTCGGAGTGCTTCATTGATCATTTCTTGTATAAAAAAGAGCTGCTAGTTGTATGTATGACCTTCCATTAGTAGAAAATCCAAATGTACAGCACATCCATTAAAGTCTATTTTGAGGAACCAATCCTTTATAGTCAGCATTAAATCCACGATTTTGTGCAATAACTGGAGCTCTGACTAATTTATTATCATTTGTGAGTTATAATCTCTTAGATCTCAAACACTTTGGCACTAAAAAGGTAAAAGATCTGACATACAGAATTTAATAGAACTCAACAGTTTTTTTATTTTTTTTTATTTAAATTATTAAACCATTTTGGGCTTTTTTATTTGTTCAAAGCATTGTTGCATGTTCGCAAATACTACCCGTCAGCTAAAATGCTTGTTACCTGTCTTTCCCAGGACTGTGATAAGCCTGATAAGCAAAACTGTGGAGATTCAATGGTGAGGACAGACTATGCACTGTTAATGTTTACTAGTTATTAATTTAGTTAGATAGTATTTGTCTATAGTAGTGACTTACATAGCAACCAGACCACATTTTAACCTATTACTGCTGGAGCTAGTTTTGACCTTCCTCACAGAGCCCCATTTTTAAAATCTGACATGTGACACTTCATGTGAGAATAACTTTTTGACACTTTTACCTATCCATGTGATTCAAAGTTTTCTTATGACACATTGTGATTTAATTTAGTAAGAAATGTTGGTGCATACAGTCCTTTTTTATTTGTGAAAAATATCCAAATATTGTGAAAATTTTGAAAAATTTGCCATTTTCTAACTTCAAAAATTTCTGTGTGTAAGACAGTTATTCCACTAAAGATAGTTCATACCTAGCATCTACCATATCTCTATTGAAGATTGGCATGATTTTTTAAATATCCAACAAACAATATGTGTACTGCTCACCTATGGTTTCACATCCGACATGTGCATGGGGGAGGTGCATGGACAATCTCCGGAACTTGTGGGATCGTGAACGTATCCAACTAAAGAATATTGTAGTATTGTAGTCCAGCACCAATCAAAACATGATTCTTTATTCCATCTTCTTAAAAAGTAATTGTCTCAAAATATAAAATCACACAACAGCGTTAATGGAAAATGAATAAGAGAACCTTTTCTCGAAATGCGTCTGCCGTTATGTTATTTTATATTTTATGTTTTGAGACGATTACTTTTTAAGAAGATGGAATAAAGAATCATGTTTTAATATTTTATTGGTGCTGTACTACAATATTCTTCAGTTGGATCTGATTTTTTAAGTGTCTTTTTATTTTTTTATGATATTAAGGGGCTTGGAAATTTAGTAGCGATTTTTCCCCTTATTCAAGAAAATTTGCAACATTTTTTAGGGACCATTCAAGTTCTGACATGGCTTTGAGGGGCCTGTATGTTAGGTACCCCCATAAACGACTCCATCTAAGAAACTACACCGCTTAATATATTTACAGCAGTGTTTGATTCAACAACCCTCATGGATCTCATCTAAGGATATACTGTGCATTCTGGGCGCACAGGTGTTCCATAGAGTTTTTAACATTGGGCCATGAAAATGGAGGAGAAAAATGCAGTTCCACCATTGTTTTTTGGATTTCAGTTTTACAGCGTTCGCTGTGCAGCATAAAAGATATGATATCTTTACTATGTGGTTGGTACAATTACAATGATATCAGTTTTATACAGTTTTAAATGTTTTATTACTTTTACACAATAGAAATGCATTTATAAAAAATTGTGTTTTTATGTCTTCATAATCTGATAGCCATTGCCTTTTTATTTTCTGTATATAGAGCTGATTATGGAACTGTTTCTGTATACAGAGCTGATTATGGAATTGATGTGTGTGCATCGCCATAGCCTGAGAGCCATAACATTTTATTTTCCTATATATGGAGCTGTATAGCAGCTTGTTTTTTGCGGGATGAGCTGACCTTTTCATTGGTATAATTTTGGCATTTATATAAGTTTTTGATCACTTTTAAGTTCATTTTTAGAAGGCAGGGTGAAGAAAATACTACAATCCTAGTAGTGTTTTTTATTTATAACAGATTTATAGGATAGGTTTATAGTCTAGGTTGTTATGCATGTGGCGATACCAAATATGTGTACTTTTTGGCGGTGATTGTCATTTGTAAAGGGGGAAACGGCGATGTATGTGTTTTTATTATATTTTTCGTGTCTGTATTTTCTTTTTTTTCATTTTTGTACTTTTTCACATTTTTTCTTACTTTTCCCCATAGGGGACTTGTATCGGTGATCAGAATATCACTGATATAATAGAGAGCAGTACATGGCAGAATTACTATGTTCTGGTCTCTATGGCATCTGTCACTCACAATGCCTGGTCATGTCCACACAGGGTACTGCCAGGCATAGTGACGCCACAGACAGCCACTGTCAGGTAAGGAAACAGCCGCAGCGTTCGTATGTTGCAGGGGAGACAGAAGGAGCTCCCTCTTTCTGTCTTTCCCTTAGCTGCAGCAACCACAATTGCGGCAGCTCAGGGATTAATCACCTGCCGCCGGTGTTCACTCCAGCTGCGGGTGATGCAACATGAGGCCAGCTGTAATATACAGCTGGTCCCATGTCGCAATCATGCGGGCCCTGCTTGAGATCCCGCACTATGCCCAGGACATACTGGTACATCCATTTGCAGGTATGTCTTATGCCGGGAAGGAGTTAATTGTCATCTATGCACAAATCAGCCAACAAGCAGTCTTTTTTATTAAACACCTCAGAAAATCACCTCGGGTCTCACAGCGGTGGGTTTTGAGGTGGTTTCTAGGACCTAGGGAGGTGGAGATCAAAACATAAGTTACTGAATCGGGTTGTTTTTTGTATCTTGATGCTGAATATTACTATCGCACTGATTTAATTTTAAGCTATTGATATCTGTGTACTACTTTGTATATATTATAATGTGTGCTGTGGGTGGGGTTTGTTTTAGACAATATTTGTAGGCGGTTCACTTGTATATTGGATCCCTATAGCTAAAGATGCTAGTCCGAAATGCGTCAGCGGTTCCCCGCACTTTGATCTACTATTTTGTTTATTTTCTAGATATGTTTTTTAAATTTGAAATAAAACTTTGCTGCTTTTGTTCTTCATATTGTTGGAGAAAGTTCTGGTCAATCTATCTTTAGCAAGCACTCTTCATAATACAGGCCTACTTTACTCTCATTACATAAGCAGACACCCTGCTTTTGTTTCCTGCTACAAGCTTTTTAACATAATTTTTAACAGTTATACCTAGTATTGATAAAAAATATTACAAAACAAACACAACATAAATATAATAGATACACGGAGAAATACATTTATACAATCAAGTACTCCATTCAAGCACATATATAGTTTTGGTTACCTTAAGAGGGGAAATATAAGTTCAACCCCCTCCCCCTATTTTCAGCACCATGGAAATATTACTGAAACACAATTTAGTGGTAATGGGAATTGTTTTGCAGTGGCAACTTTATTTTTGCTTTGTGTAGTGGTTTCAAATATAACATTGGTCTTTGTAAAGTATATTTAAGTTTAATAGCAGTACAAGTGGTAATATTTAGTTCTGGTTATAGTAGTATTATTTGATAAGTGTATATCTTTATAATTTCAGAAAAATGGAAATAACATATGCTTTCGTATGCCACTGGAAGCTCTAGAGATCAGTGCTGCTACACAGCCTACTTAATGTGTTAGATGTGACTGTGTTATTTGCAAAATATTTCAGCTTTTGAATATCCACTTTTAATGGATGGCCACCTTTTTCCCAAAACCAGCCCTGACTGTATAACTAGAGAAATGTTTTCAAACTAACTAGGTGTCTTAGTATTAACAGACAGCCTGAGGGCAGAGAAATGGGAATAACATGCTGCGGAAAGGTGAGGAAGATGTCAATGTCTTTTAATAAATTATTTCACAAAGTTTAATGCATTCGCATGTACTGTTTTATGGGAAAAATATTGATGGGTACATGTTATAGAAAACTTTTAAGTGGTTTGAAGACTGCTCATATCGTGAACTTAACTTCTTTTCACAGTTGTCTCCTGTTTGTAAATAGTGATGAACATATTTGTCTCCAAGGCAAAAAGGTTGCTAAAGGTGGAGATCACAATTAACCTGGCTGTTTTTATTGACCTCCCTTTCATTTTCTTCAAAATGTAAGCAGAAGTATAGCATGACAGACAGTAGAGGACAAATAAAGTTTTGTTCATTAAAAAACAACCTTCAGATGAAATATAAACTTCCTAAAATTTTCCTAAGTGACCAGGTCTTTCTTAAAAATGAATTAAAATGAAAGAAAATGTATAATTACTAAGTATTCTTATCCACTCTGCAATCAGCCTCTTTTTCAGTCATCAACAAGCATCCATTTAATAAAGAAAATATTATCTTTAGATATAAAGTATTTTTGCTTTAACGTGTCTGGCCTATCATTTAGGATCCAGTTAAATGGGTTGGTTTGTAAAAAACTATTTTATATACTCTATTAGAGGTTTCTTCTATCAGGATCCTCATCTCTTGGTTAGAGTGGAAAGAGGTGCAAAGAGCATCTTGTACTCTGGAGGACAACCTTTTATACTTGAAACTACAAATGCATCAAGAATCTTGACAGATACTATACCATGATATCATAACATAGATATTTATTTCACTTTTTTAATGCTTTTCAATGTCTCTTGTGATCAGGCAACGGATAATTTGGAAAGCCGTGATATAACCATTGCGTAAAACTTTACTAAATCTGTTTGAAATGCTCAATGTTACCCATGGTGGCACTGCAAGAAAACAGAATACTTACTTCAACATATTCCTACACATGCCAGCTGATTTAAACATTATGATCAACTTATCATGTAACCTTTCTAACAAATAAGAATTGTCTAGAGTGGAGAACCCCTTCTATTTTGGCCTCAGGATTCATGTTTTACTTGTTTTTCAATTAATAAAATCAAGATCACCTGAATGGCCAATTGTTATGTAGGAAACTACATACTCAATCTAATTCTGTCATTGTATTCCCTAGGTACCAATTATGGATGCAACATTAACCCCTTCATGACATTTGATGTAAGTGTATGGCATGCTTGTGAAGGGGTTTGCACAAATTTTGATATATTATTATATATATATTATATTATATATTTTATATATATAATTTTATATATAATATATATTTATATATTTAATATATATTAAAACTTATGATTAAAATAGGAACGCCGATCGCGCTAGGCGTAAGTAACCCCCAACTTTTGGGGAACTCTGAGACATTGGGGGCCTGCAGATTCCTGTCAGAGAACTATGGAACTGGTGTCCCCTAAAAAATCTGTATTGTGAATTTTCTTGAAAATGTGAAAAAGTGCTACTAAATTTATATTTTTATATATTTATAAGCCCCATAATGTCATTAGAAAAAGACATTTACCTACAGTAAACATATGGTAGATGGTAGTTATGCTAGTTATAAACTATTTTGTGTGGTATAACTTTCTGTCTTACACGCAGAAATTTGTGAACGTTGAAAATGGCAAATTTGTTCTAAAGTTTCACAACATTTTAATATTTTTCACAAATAAATAAGGATTTCATGGACCAAAGTTTATTACTATCTTAAAGCACAATGTGTCATGCAAAAACATTCTCTGAATTACATGGATAGGTAAAAGTATCGACAAGTTATTCCCACATAAAGTGACGCATGTCAGATTTAAAAAACAGGGCTCTGTCATAGAGATCAAAACTGGCTGTTTCCTTAAGAGGTTAATAAGCTATAACATTAAAACGACCAACAAGTGAAGTGAATAACGTAAATGATCTCCTGACAATGGGACAAGTCAATCGTGGGATATATTAGGCAGCAATTGAACAATACATTTTTTAAAGTTGATGTGTTGAAAGCAGATCAAATGGGAAAACCTAAGGATCTAAGACAGATCTGGGTATCGTACAGCCCGCGGGTCGCATCCGGCCGATGCCCAGGTCTAGTAATAGTACCGCTGATGGCCAGCCGCGGCAAGGTAGCGCTGAGAGGCCGTGGCGCGCAGTCAGCGCTACTGTTACCCGTCATTTGTGAATTGGCCAGCAACGCGATTAAGTCAGCTCATCGCAACGCTGCCTCTCCTCAGCGCATGGAGTAATTACTCTGTACAGCCGAGGAGCTGCCAGAGGAGCATCCCGGTGCTGGCGAAATGATGACATCATCACGCCGCCAGCCTCGGGCAGAAGAGGGAGATGCTCGGCAGGTAAGCAGGTAAGGTGAGTATTAGTGTTATTTTTAATTTTGTCTGCCTGTGGGGAGAAATACATATCTATATACCTGCTTATGGGGAGCAATAAATATCTATATACCTGCCTATGGGTAGCCATGACACTCTATATACCTGCCTATGGGGAGCAATAACTATCTATATACCTGCCTATGGAGGGGCAATAAATATCTATATACCTGCCTGTGGGAGCAATAAAAATCTATATACCTGCCTATGGGGAGCAATAACTATCTATATACCTGCCTATGGGGAGCAATAACTATCTATATACCTGCCTATGGTGAGCAATAGCTATATACCTGCCTATGGGGAGCAATAAATATCTATAAACCTGCCTATGGGGAACAATAAATATCTATATACTTGCCTATGGGGAGCAATAAATATCTATATACCTGCCTATGGGGAGCAATAAATATCTATATACTTGCCTATGGGACGCAATAAATATCTAGATACCTGCCTATGGGGTGCAATAAATATCTATATTCCTGCCTGTGGGGAGCAATAAATATCTATATACCTGCCTATGGGAGTAATAAATATCTATATTCCTGCCAATGGGGAGCAAAAAATATCTATAAACCTCCCTGTGCGGAGCAATAACTATCTAAATACCTGCCTGTGGGGAGAAATAATATTATATACCTGCATGTGGGGAAGAATAATATATATATACCTGCCTATGGGGAGCAATAATTATCTATATACCTGCCTGTGGGGAGCAAAAAAGTATCTATATACCTGCTTAGGGGGAGCATAAATATCTATATTACCTGCTATGGGGAGCAATAAATATCTATATACCTGCCTGTGGGGAGCAATAAATATTATATCCCTCCCTGATGGGGAGCAATAATATCTATATACCTGCCTATGGGGAGCAATAAATATCTTTTATACTTGCCTATGGGTAGTATAATATTATATCCTGCCTTGTGGAGCGTAAATATAGTATATACCTGCCTGTGGGGAGCAATAACATCTATTATACCTGCCTTGAGGGAAATAATATATATACCTGCTATGGGAGGGCATAATATCTTGTACCTGCCTGTAGGGGACCTAATATCTATATACTCTGCCTAGGGGGCATAAATATTATATACCTACCTTATGGGGATGAAATAACTATATACCCTTTGGTAAAACAATAAAATATTATACCTGCCTATGGGGAGCAATAAATTCTTATCCCGTTGTGGGGGTAATGCTTTATTATCTGGGTGGGAAAGCAATAAATATATCTGCGATGGGGAGAAATAACTATCTATTACCTGTTTGGGGGGACAATAACTATTATTTATTTGCCTTGGGGTCAATAAATATATGTTTGTGAGGGCATTGTTATCCCTGCCTGTGGGGTGCTATATCAATTATTATGCTTGAGGGAATATTTATTTTTATCCCTGCCTGAGGGGGGCCTATTCTCTGTCCCTCCCGGGCCTGGGGCCTTTTCCCTATATAATGCCTCCCTGAGGGTAGGTAATACCTACCTTAGGGGGGGAATTTTTAAAACCCAGCCTCACTGAGGGTACAGAGTAAGTTTCCACTAAAATAAACCCCAAAAAATTAATTTTTCCCGTTCACCCTACGGTTTTTTTTTTGGTTGTTTTTTTCCAGCCCTCTAAAACCATCTCACTTTCTCGTGCGGCGCCATGGAAAAAATTGATTGCCCAGCCCTGATCTAAGACATTAGAAATTGCAGGGACTAGTCAAAGCATCTCCAAAATGGCAGGTGTTGTGAGTTAGTCCTAGTATGTTGGGGTTAGTAGTTACCAAAAGTGGTCCAAAGAAGGACAACTGGTGAGAGGGTGACAGAGTCATTGCCTTCCAAGGCTCATTAAAGTGCATGGAAAGCAAAGGATTACCTATGTGATCTGATTCAAAAAAGTAGCTACTGAACCACTCAATGCTGAAAAGAGTACTGCTAAAAAATACAGTATATCAGCACTAGAGATGGGCGAATCGATTCTAACGAAGTGGAAATTGTTTAGAATTTCAGGAAAACTTAGATTCTGAAAGAAGTCGAAGTTTGGGGTACTTCGCGGGAACGAAGCGTACTTTTGATTGATAAAATGGCTGCAAGCACATGGCGATACATGGGGCAAAGAACTCTGGGAGGAAGAAAGGCGTAGCCTACATGACATGTGCAGAGATGCAGCCAATCAGAGACCGGCGGGATTCTGTGACGTCACCGCACTATATAAGTCTGGACGCGACACTGGGAGCTCATACCGCTCTCACAGTACTGAGTAGGGAAGGTGCTGCCGCGGCTGCTTGTAATATCTCGTACTAAAGAACTCACTTTTATACAACGATTTTGTGGGGTGTCACAGCTTGTCTCAGAGATTGCTTCTCTTACGTTCTAATTCTGATTTTGTGGGGTATTGGAACTGAAGTCCAGTGTGTGTCCAATGCAGCTGCATATACATTTTAATGCTATCTTTCTCAGTTCTTCAGCACATTGAATATCCCAAGGGTTGTCTAAGCCTGTTCTGTTGTATTCATTTAAAGAAACAGCATTTTTACAATCCAAATACACTTAATTTTTGGTTGCTCATTTCTTTTGCGCCCAAATTTTTGATCCAGGGGTTTAATTAAGCGTTGTTCTGCTGTTGTAGTCAGTAAAAGAAACGTTCTTTTTCACCGCCAAAGAAAATTTTTTTCCTGTAGCATAATTCATAACCGACGGTTAATTACAAGTTTTTCTGTTGTTGTGTACCGTAAAATACACGCCATTTTAACACGCTACAAAGCTGGTAATTTTTTGTTGCTTATTTCTTTTGCGCAATTTAGATCCAGGGGTTAATTAAGTGTTGTTCTGCTGTTGTGGTCACTAAAAGAAACGTTCTTTTTCACCACCAAAGAAAAGAATTTTGCCTGTTGCATAATTTTCAACGAAGGTTTAAATTACAAGTTTTTCTGTTGTTGTGTACAGTAAAAATTTCACGCCATTTTAAACATGCTACAAAGCTGTAATTTTGGTTGCTCAAATTTTTTTGCGCAATTTAGATCCAGGGGATAATTAAGCGTTGTTCTGCTGTTGTGGTCACTAAAAGAAACGTTCTTTTTCACCGCCAAAGAAAATTTTTTGCCTGTAGCATAATTCATATCCGAAGGTTAATTAAGCCTGTTTGTGCTTTTATTTTATTATCAGTAAAATACACTGTGTTTTTAAACGGCACATACGAGTAAATTTTTCCTGCCCATTTGTGCAGCGCAATTTATATCCAAGGGTTACCCAAGCTTGTTAGTGGGTTCATTTGGAGTCCAATTCAGGGTGTATATTTATCATATACAGATATCTTCATCAAACAGTGTTCTGTACAATTTAGAACATTTAGAAACAGGTATTTCAGGCAGAGAGGTGGCAGGCTCTTCACCTGCGAGTGGCAGAGGCACAAACATTCCAGGAGCAGGCCCAGGTCACAGCACAGCAAGGGGACGTCGCAGCAGGGGTCATTTGGTGAGGCCAGAACTGCCGCTGTCATCTAGCGGCCGTGTGTTGTTCAGCAACCAAATGGTTCTTGATTGGTTGACTAGGTCATCCAATTCCTCCCAGATTGACATCTGACAACCCCAGCCAAAAGCGGTGCTAACGTCAGACACAACCCCTTTGTTGACATGGCCCCGGGAGCGGGCAGCGGCCCTCACCTGTCCCTCACCCGCCTCTGTCCCTCCGGTTCCCTCAGCCAGGGATCTACTTTGTGGTCTGGGCTCAGCGCCACTATATAGCGAGGATGAACAATTTGAGGAGGGCAGTCAGCAGCTATGGGAAGAAATGGGGCCAATATCCCCTGCTTCTTGCAGTAGGCGGCAAAGTATAGATGTGGAGAGTGGCATGGGAGGTCATGTTGTGAGGGGTCAGCCTCTGCATACCAAGACCGGTGATGAGGACAGCAGTGACGATGAAACACAAATAGATGATGATGTAGCCGACCGCAATTGGGAGCCGGGTGAAGCAAGGGCTTCATCATCGTCAGATGAAGAGGGTGTCAGCTTGGGCGTCAGGCACCGGAGCAGCCAGCAAATGGGTTGTGTGGCCATGAGTCAGCAGGATAGCAGCAGTGTGAGGTCAGGAGCCAAGGTAGAAAACCTGCTTTGCAGGTCCAAAGCACAGGGGCTCATCGAGGCAGCGGTGGTAGTAGTCACTCAGTGCGGAGCATTGGCGGTAAAATCATCTACTTGGCGGTGTGGCAGTTCTTTGCTAAGACAACGGAGGAGCCGAAAATAGGTATATGTAGAATCTGTGGGCAGAAAGTGAAGCGTGGCCAGGGAGCTAACGTTGGCACCACGGCCCTGCGTCAACACATGCAGCGTCACCATCCTGTGGCCTGGGAGAAACGTGGCTCAGATGTGGTGGTCCATCTTGCCCCCGTAGCAGCAGCAGCGCCCATTGGCACGCATGCCATTGTAGCTAGTCAAGGATCCACCAACCCCTGCAGACGGGAGCTGTTTCTCATTGCCATCATCTCCCGGTCCAGATGTTCCTGCTCCTCGCTATTCATGGCGCCAGCAGTCGTTCAGCGAGGCGATTGCAAAGAGACAACAGTATGCATCCGCCATCCCAAGGTGCAGAAGCTGACCGTGCTCCTGTCAAAGTTGTTGGTACTGCAGTCCCTCCCTGTCCAAATGGTGGACTCTGCACCGTTCAGAGAACTAATGGCTTGTGCCGAGCCGAGATGGAGAGTTCCAAGCCGTAATTTATTTTCCAAAAAAGGGAGTACCGGGACTTCATAAAATTTTAGAAAAGAAGGTGGGTCAGTCCTTAGCTTATCGGTTTTTTCCAAGGTGCACCAAACGCGGCGTCCCGGGCTTTTAAATCGGTCGGGGCCAGACCCTGTCCTTTACGGCCCCTGGGTGAAGTGCTTCCTTTCCCCGGCACACCAAAAAATTTTGGGCAGGGGAAAAGCCCCCATTCTCCTCCACGTTGTCAAACTGCGGCTTCTTCACCAATTTTTCGCCTCCCTCCTCCCCACCACCACCACCACCATCTTTAGCCTAAAAAATACTGTCTCCCTTTATACCAAATTTTGGGAGGGCACGCGGGGTTTTACCCCCCAGGCCCTACCAAAAACCCCCGCGCTTGCCAAACCCCCCCGGGAAATCGGGGGCCATGGTGGGACAAAGGGGGGAACAAAGGTGTCCACGGGTGAAAACCCGGGGAAAAAGGTTGGGGCCCCCCTGGGCCCTGCATTTGGGGGCACATGTTCAATCGGGTTTTGAAAAGGTTTCCCGGTCCCGTCACCGTCTTAAAAAGATTTGAAAAAGCCCAGGAAACGGCCCTGGCCCCTTTTATCCAAATTTCCCACAAGCCAGGAACACCCTCCTCGAGTTGCAGGGGAGAACGGCCCCCCCCTACACACTCTGAATGCGATGTTTCCCCCCCGTTGGAATTCCAGCCCGCACAGGGTTTGGAAACCGACTGTATGAACAGAGAAAGGCCATTAATGATTTTTTGATGATCCAGGCGGACAAGAGTACTCCCCTGTGTAACTTTGATGTCAGCCAGTGGCAGCTCATGCGTGACACCTGACGTTTGCTGAGGACTACGGGATGAATAACGTCATTCCACTGCTTCATGTCCTGGAACAGATGCTGAAAAATCTGTCTGGGCAGAGGACTGGAAATGTGGCGACTACATCTCACGGCCACATTAGTCTGGTGGGGACTGAACTGGAGGAGGAGGATGAGGAGGAAGACATAGGAGCAGAAGCATTGTCTGGTGAAATGAGTGGATTTTCTACCCAGGTGACAAGAGAGGAGGAGGAGGAGCAGGAGCAGCTGGAGGAGCTAGATGGAGATGAGGAAGACAAGGCAGATGACCCGCAAGCACCGTGGCAGTATACAGTGGAGATGGAGGCAGGGAGCCCCTCGGAGTCAGTTGTGCAGATGGCCCGCAGCATGCTTATTTGCCTGGCTAGTGACAGCCGAATAGTCAGCATCCGGCAGAGGGATGACTTCTGGCTCTCCACCCTATTGGACCCTCGCTACCGGTCCAAAATGGGAGCCCTTTTCCCAGCTGCTGAGAGGGAGGACAAACTCAAATACTATAGGGAAATCCTCCGTAGTCAGTTGGCCGCTGCCTATGTGCGGCATCGTCCCTCCACTGACAGGTCTGACCGGGGGGTTCTTCAGCACTCATGTACTACTGCCGCGGCTCTGGGGGAAGGTGGGGGGGTAGGAGCAGTACCAGCAATATCAGCAGCAACCTAAGTCTGGAGTAACTGATGAGCAGCTTCCTTCACCCGTTAAGTGAGGAGGGCAGTCGCCAGCAGCAGCAGCAGCAGGACCTGGAGCAGTCCCTGAACCAACAGGTGGTGGCATACTTGTACAGCACTCTGCCACCCCAGTTAGAAGATCCGCTGGACTACTGGGCAGCCAAACTGGATGTGTGGCCACAACTTGCCGAGTTTGTAGTGGAGAAGCTGCATCTCCATCTGCCACCAACCATCTTTACCAGTGACTGGTATTGCCACCCACCTCCACACCCTGTCATTGTGCCACTCTATGACCTCATACTGCTGCTGCTGGTGCCATGACATCCACACTGTGTCATTTTGCCACTCTCTGACCTCATGCTGCTGCAGTGGCTATTGCCGAGCTCACCACTCCCTGTCATTGTTCCACCCTCTGACCTCATGCTGTTGCTCCTGCCGTCACCTCCACTCTGTGTCATTGTGCCAATCTATGGCCTACTACTGTTTTGCCACCTCCAGAATGTCATTGTACCAGTGCCTGACCTCATGCTGCTGCTGTGGTTGCTGCTGTGCCCTCCACACTGTGTCATTGTGCCACTGTCTGACCACATGCTGCTGCTGTGGCTGCTGCCGTGCCCTCCACACTGTGTCATTGTGCCACTCTGTGCCCTACTCCTGCTTTTGCCACCTCCAGAATGTCATTGTGCCACTCTCTGACCTCATGCTGTTGCTGCTGTGGCTGCTGCCTTGACCTCCACTCTCTGTCATTGTGCCACTCTGTGGCCTAATCCTGTTTTTGCCACCTCCAGATTGTCATTGTTCCACTGCCTGACCTCATGCTGCTGCTGTGGCTGTTGCCATGCCCTCCACACTGTGTCATTGTGCCACTGTCTGACCTCATGCTGCTGCTGAGGCTGCTGCCATGACCTCCACAGAGTGACATTGTGCAACTGTCTGACCTCATGCTGCTGCTGTGGCTGCTGCCGTGCCCTCCACACTGTGTCATTGTGCCACTCTGTGGCCTACTCCTGTTTTTGACACCTCCAGAATGTCATTGTGCCACTGCCTGACCTCATGCTGCTGCTGTGGCTGTTGCCTTGACCTCCATTCTCTGTCATTGTGCCACTCTGTGGCCTACTCCTGTTTTTACCACCTCCAGAATGTCATCGTGCCACAGCCTGACCTCATGCTGCTGCTGTGTCTGTTGACAAGCCAACCAAACTGTGTCATTGTGCCACTGTCTGACCTCATGCTGCTGCTGAGGCTGCTGCCATGCCCACCACAGTGTGTCATTGTGCCACTGTCTGACCTCATGCTGCTGCTGTGGCAGCTGCCGTGCCCCCTACACTGTGTCATTTTGCCACTTTGTGGCCTACTCCTGTTTTTGCCACCTCCAGAATGTCATTGTGCCACTGTCTGACCTCATGCTGCTGCTGTGTCTGCTGCCTTGACCTCCACTCTCTGTCATTGTGCTACTCTGTGGCCTATTCCTGTTTTTGCCACCTCCAGAATGTCATTGTGCCACTGCCTGACCTCATGCTGCTGCTGTGGCTGCTGCCGAGCCCTCCACACTCTGTCATTGTGCTACTGTCTGACCTCATGCTGCTTCTGTAGCTGCTGCCATGCCCTCCACACTGTGTCATTGTGCTACTGTCTGACCTCATGCTGCTGCTGTGGCTGCTGCCGTGCCCTCCACACTGTGTCATTGTGCCACTCTGTGGCCTACTCCTGTTTTTGCCACCTCCAGAATGTCATTGTGCCACTCTCTGACCTCATGCTGCTGCTGTGGCTGCTGCCTTGACCTCCACTCTCTGTCATTGTGCCACTCTGTGGCCTACTCCTGTTTTTGCCACCTCCAGAATGTCATTGTGCCACTGCCTGACCTCATACTGCTGCTGTGGCTGCTATGGCTGCTGCCGAGCCCTCCACACTCTGTCATTGTGCTACTGTCTGACCTCATGCTGATGCTGTGGCTGCTGCCGTGCCCTCCACACTGTGCCATTGTGCCACTCTCTGACCTCATGTTGCTGCTGCCTTGACCTCCACTCTCTGTCATTGTGCCACTCTGTGGCCTACTACTGTTTTTCTACCTCCAGAATGTCATTGTGCCACTGCCTGACCTCATGCTGCTGCTGTGGCTGCTGCCGTGCCCTCCACACTGCGACATTGTGCCACTGTCTGACCTCATGCTGCTGCTGTGGCTGCTGCCGTGACCTACACACTCTGTCATTTTGCCACCTTGTGGCCTACTCCTGTTTTTGCCACCTCCAGAATGTCAATGTGCCACGGTCTGACATGCTGCTGCTGTAGCTGCTGCCGTGACCTCCACACTGTGTTATTGTGCCACTCTGTGGCCTACTCCTGTTTTTGCCACCTCCAGGATGTCATTGTGCCACTCTTTGACCTCATGCTGCTGTGGCTGCTGCCGTCACCTCCACACTCTGTCTCTGATGTTGCCACCTGAGCCCTCAGCTTGTTTTTTTCCAGCTGTCGCTACCATGACATTATCAGGCTACATTCCCGCTTCAGTTTTTTGGTCAGTTTTGCCCTCTTAAGTGCCCAGGGAATTTTATATTGAAGCGATTCTAAGAGTGGCTACAGTCATCTGCGTGTCATACTAAAACACAACATTGTATGAAGACCAAACCAAGCTCCCTCTGCATATTTAAGCATGGCACAATGTTCTACAGCACCCTGCAGGCTCTGTGCAGCCTGGAAATAGCTGTTTTTTAACGCGATTTGTCCCGAAGGAATTCGGACCGAAACGAATTTTGTCGGAAAATTCGGCGAAGTCACAGAATCGAATTTATGAGAAATTCGCCCATCTCTAATCAGCACACACAGGATATCACGTCTTGTTGCATATGGTAGCCACAGACCAGTTACAGTGCCCATGTTCACCGCTTTCCACTATTAAAACCACTTTCAATTAACAAGTAAGTAAGCAAGCATGAGAACTGGAACAGTGGTGCATGGAAAGAAGAGCCTTTGAGTGATGAGCCACATCCCTCCAGAAAGCACTATGGGAATAAGGCAGACCAGTGAAGGCAAAATCATGCTCTGACCAATGTGTTTAGCTTGGAAAGCTTACACTCTGGCATTAATGTAAATGTTTCTTAAAAACTACCACCTATCTAAATATTGTTAACATACTTTTGTTTTCACCTTCATGACAATGGTATTCCTTATAGCATAGGCCCTTTTTGGCAGGATAATGTGCTTTTTCAAACTGTTAAAATTCTTCAGGAATGGTTTGAGAAACATAGCAAAGATTTTGTGGTGTTGACTCAACCTTGTAATTTCCTCTCAGTCCAATTGAACATCTGTGTGAGAAGCAAAGAAGCAAGAGAAGCATGTTTGATTCATAAATGTCCTACTTTGTAATTTCTGAGACCTAAATGATTTGTTGCTAGACAAAGTTACCTAAAGTATTTTCTAAGAATAACTTTTATTTTGGTAAGCACCCACATTTTCCTCACCCTTGGTTGAACTTGATGGACACATGTTTTTTTTCAACCGCACTAACTATGTAAAGAGTTTTGTGCTTGTAATATAGTCCCATTTTCTAAAGCAATTTTACTAGCGGTCACTTGACCCCCTTGCCATTATTAGAATGATGCTGAAGATCATGTGCTGTACATACTTCACATGATTTTCCTGGATTTTTGACATAGGTGGGCTTAAGAACTGTTACTGTCATAGTGAGATATGGCATTTGAGTCAGCCCATACACATAAGATCTATGGAGAAGGCAAGGTTATGAATGAGCTAGGAGATAGATGGAAAGCAAGGAAGGATGTACTGTAGAGATGGGCGAATGTCTCAAAAATTCAATTCGCCAAGTTCGCTGACTTTTCCGGCAAAATTTGTTTCGACCCGAATATATTTGCAATGAATCGCGTTAAAAAACAGCCTTTTCCTGGCTGCAGAGAGCCTCTAGGGTGTTGTAGAACATTGTGCCATGCTCATATATGAAGAGGGAGCATGGTTTGGTCTTCATACAATGCTGTGTTTTAGTATGACACGCACAGGACAGCCGCCGCTATTAGAAACGCTTCACTCTTCTAATCCCTGGGCACTTACAGGGGCAAAACTGACAAAATAACTGAAGCAGGAACGCAGACTGATAAAATCATGTCAGCGCCAGCTGGAAAACACAAGCTGAGGGCTAAGATCCTACAAGGGCGTCAAAGCACACAATAGTAGGTTACTGGAGCCGGCACAGGTCGTAGCACAGTAAGGGGACGTCACAGCAGGGGTCACTTCATGAGGCCAGAGCTTTAAACAATCACAGAATATGACAGAACCTGTTCTTTTAAACGCTGATACATGTAGAGGCCCACTGAATGAGTAGGAGAGGGTGTCAGCAGTAATTTTGCGTTGACGTCACTGGTCGTGTTGCCCTTCCTTTCATCCCTCAGTGTCCGCTTTCAATCGGTCAATAATCCATCAGTATTTTTAAAGCTCAAAACAAACAGGAGTTGATCCAAAACAGAGATGACCAGTAAAAGGGATATTTGCATGTCTTCTGTGTTCTGTATCAACTCCTGATTTTGGCTATCAATCCTGATGCTTTTCATTCCTTCTGACAGATGAAAAGAAGGGGAAAACCAAACATAGTGGCAACGTCATAGAGTGGTGAGGGTGAAAACAGCATTAGGAAACCACAGGGTGTTCCAATGATACAGCGGTCACTTGGCAGTAGCATGAGTAGGCCACAGAATGGCACAATCACAGAGTGTGGAGGTCACGACAGCAGCAACAGCAGCAGCATGAGGTCAAAGAATGGCATAATGACATTCTGGAGGTGGCACAAACAGTAGGCCACAGAGGCACAATGACAGAGTGTGGAGATCACGGCAGCAGCAACAGCAGCAGCCGCAGAATGAGGTCATAGAGCGGCACAATGACAGAGTGTGGAGGTGGGTGGCAATACCAGTCCCTGGTAAAGATGGTGGTAGACAGATGAAGCAACTGGCAGCAGATGTGTGGCATCAGCCGGGTGGCGGCATCAGAATAGTGGTTAAGGCAGGTAGTTTGAATTCAGACTAATTTCTCAAAGTTTTGGGGAGGCGTCATGGCTGATGTAATCTGATGCCTAAGGCATTGGTGTGTGGAAATCCTGGCGGTGGCAGCAACCTCAGGAGCCCACAGAGTGGCACAATGACAGGCTGTATGGGTGACCGCAGCAGCAACAGCAGCAGTAGCAGCAGCATGAGGTCAGAGAGTGGCACAATGACAAATTCTGGAGGTGGCAGTAACATTAGGCCACAGAGTTGCACAATGACAGAGTGTGGAGATGGGTGGCAATACTAGTCCCTGGTAAAGATGTTGGGAGGCAGATGGAGCAACTGGCAGCAGATTTATGGCATAAGGCGGATGGCAGCATCAGAATAGTGGCTGAGGCAGGTAGTTTGAATCCAGACTCATTTCTCAAAGTTTTGGTGAGGCGTTATGGCTGATGTAATCTGATGCCTAAGGCATTGGTGTGTGGAAATCCTGGCCGATCCACGCCTGATACATCTTGACAAAGGTCAGTCTCTCCACATTTTGGGTTGACAAGCGAGTTCCTCTTGGGGTAACTATGGCACCGGCCGCACTGAACACCCGCTCTGATGCCACACTACTGGCCGGGCAGGACAGCTTCTCCAGTGCAAACTCAACAAGTTGCGGCCACACATCCAGTTTGGCTGACCAGTAGTCCAGCGGATCTTCTAACTGGGGTGACAGATTGCTGTCCCAGTAGGCCACCACCTGCTGGTTCAGGGTCTGCTCCAGGTCATGCTGCTGCTGCTGCTGAGTACTCTCCTCACTAGGCGGGTGAAGGAAACTGCTCATCAACGACTCCAGACTTAGGTTGCTGCTGATGGAGCTGGTACTGCTCCTACCCCCCCTTCCCACAGCAGCCGTGGCAGTGGTACGTGAGCACTGAGGAACCCCCGGTCAGACCTGTCAGAGAATGGACTAGGGTGCATATAGACAGCGGCCAACTGACTACGGAGGATTTCTCTATAGTACTTGAGTTTGTCCTCCCTCTGGGCAGCTGGAAAAAAGGCTCCCCTTTTGGACCGGTAGCGAGGGTCTAAGAGGGTGGAAAGAGAGAAGTCATCCTTCTGCCAGATGGTGACTATTTGGCTGTCACTAGTCAGGCAAATCAGCATGCTGTGGGTCATCTGCGCAAGTGACGCCCTGCCTCCATCTCCACTGTATACTGCCACGGTGCTTGGGGGTCATCTGCCTCGTCTTCCTCATCTCTATCTACCTCCTCCGGCTGCTCCTGCTCCTCCTCTCCTGTCACCAGTAGAAAATCCACTCATTTCACCAGACAATGCTTCTGCTCCAATGTCCTCCGCCTCCTCCTCCAGTTCAGCCCCCACCAGACTTATGTGGCCGTGAGATGTAGTCGCCACATCTCCAGCCCCCTGTCCAGACATATTTTGCAGCATCTGTTCCAGGACATGAAGCAGTGGAATGACGTTATTCATCCCGTAGTCCTGGCGACTGACAAATAACGTGGCCTCCTCAAACGGCCTCAGCAAATGGCAGGTGTCACGCATGAGCTGTCATTGGCTGAGATCAAAGTTTCACAGGAGGCGGATATTGGCGCAGGAGCAGCAGTTTAACAACATGGAGGAGAAAGCGGCATCTCCTGTCTAAGTTGTTGGTGTGGCTGGGCAGGAAGTACATTCATCCAGTGGGCTCTAAAGGACATGTACTATCCCTGACTGTAGTTACAGCTCCACATGTCCGCACTACGGTGCACTTTGGAAGAAACCGATAGGCTCAAGGACTGGAACACCTTCTGTTCTACATATTTGTGAAGGTCCTGGTACTGCCTTTTTGGAAAAGAAATTACGGCTTGGGACTCTCCACCTCGGCTCGGCACAAGCCATTAGTTCTCTGAATGGTGCAGAGTCCACCACTTGGAAAGCGAGGGACTGCAGTATCAACAACTTGGACAGGAGCACGGTCAGCTTCTGCAACTTAGGATGGTTGGACGCATACTGTTGTCTCTTGGCAATTGCCTCATTGAATGACTGCTGGCACCATGAGTGGCGAGCAGGAACATCTGGAACGGGAGATGATGTCAAAGACAAACAGCTCCCTTCAGCAGAGGTGGTGGAGCCTTCACTGGCTGAAATGGCATGCGTGCCACTGGGCGCTGGTGTTGTTGCTACGGCAGCAGGATGGACCACCACATCTGAGACACGTTTCTCCCAGGCCACTGCATGGTGACGATGCATGTATTGATGCAGGGCCGTGGTCCCAACGCTAGCTTCCTGGTCATGCTTCACTATCTGCCCACAGATTCTACATAAACACATATTCAGCTCCTCCGGTGCCACACCGCCAAGTAGGTGATTTTATCGCCAACACTCCGCAATGAGTGACTACTACCGCCGCTGCCTCGCTGAGCCCCTGTGCCGCTTCTTGGACCTGCAAAGCGGGTTTTCTACCCCGTGGCTGTTTGGCTCCCAACCTCGCACTGCTGCCACCCTGCAGACTCACGGCCACACTAGCGACTTGCTGGCTGCTCCGCTGCCTGGCACGCAAACTGACACCCTCTCCTCCCAATAATGATGAAGAAGCCCTTGTTGCACTTGGCACTTGTTGCGATCATCTACAACGTCATCTATTTGTGTTTGCCCGTCACTGCTATTCTCCTCAACGGTCTCAGTATGCAGAGCCTGACTGCTTGCACCATAACCTCCCGTGCCACTCTCCACATCACTACTTTCCTGCCTACTGCAAGAAGCAGCAGATGTCTGCCCCACCTCTTCGCTGCAAAGCAGCTGCTGACTGTCCTCAAAGAGTTCGTCCTCGCTGTATAGTGGCGCTGAGCCCAGACAACATTGTAGATCTTTGGCTGAGGGAACTGAACAGGACAGAGGCAGCTTGAGGATAGGTGAGGGCTGCTGACCCGCTCCCGAGCCATGCCAACTAATAGTTGTGTCTGACGATCCCACCGACTCTTGGCTTAAGTTGTCAGATGTCATCTGGGAGGAAGTGGATGACCTAGTCAACCAATCACGACCCCGTGGGTTGCTGGTCAACACACGGCCGCTAGATTACACCTGCAGTTCTGGCCTCACCGAGTGACCCCTGCTGCGACGTCCCCTTACTGTGCTGCAACTGGTGCCTGCTGCACGAACGTTTGTGCCACTGCCACTCGCATGTGAAGAGCCTGCCACCTCTCTTTCTGACAAACTGTCTGATCAAAAATTTACAGACTCTGTTTAATGAAGATGTCTGTATATGATAAATACACCCTGTATTTGACTCCAAATGGACCAGTAACAGGCTTGAGGATTCCCTGGATATGAAATTCCTTACTAATAGAACAGGTGAGATTTAAATGTCTAGAGGGCGGACAAAAAACACTCTGTATTTGACTCTAAATGCAACACTAACAGGCTTGAGGATTCCCTGGATATGAAATTCCCTGACAGAACAGGTGACATTTAAATGTATATGGGGCAGAATTACACTCACCCTGGACACCCTGGGAGAATACCCCACAAACTAAATGAAATGATAACGCTAGCAGCATTAAATTTGTGCAATTGAGCCCCAGTCTCTGATAAAAGCAGCTTCTTTCAGAATGACTTGTATGGAACAACAGATCCAGAACGCTGGGTGAGCAAGTAACAGACTTCTGGTGGTCTTTTTCCCCCTCCCCAATCGCTGAGAAAAGCAATTTGCTTTATAATGAGATCTGTGCAGAAGCAGCAGCAGCAGACACACGCTTATGCCAAGACACAATGAGAGAAATGTAAGGAGCGAACGGGCCGTCCTTACTTAAGCCCACCGGTCACTGATTGGCTTAATTTCTGCACATGTCATTGAGAGTGTTTCTTTCTTCCTCCCAGAGTTTTCTGCCCCGTGTAACGCCATGTGCTTGTGGCCATTTTAGCAATTAAAAACACGCTTTGTTCCCGCGAATCACCCTAAACTTCGGCTTCGTGCAGAACTGAAGTTTTCCTGAAATTCTAAACGAATTCCACTTTGTTAGAATCGATTTGCCCATCTCTAATGTACTGTGTGATTTTCAGCTGAACTATTGACCCTAAACTATGAAGTGCAAAAGCACAAGTGATACCCTCAAAGAATATCTGGAGGCATAAAAAGAATAAATGGCTCAAAGTTACTAAAAAAAACTTTAACTACTAGTTGTATAGAAAACCTGATTTTACATCTTCTTTTCATCTTTTGGTACCCACTGCGGAGAGTTATTTGTACAGCAGGTGGCTGGGAACAGGGCTATGCAAAATAAATGGCATGGGGATATCTAATCTTTAGTTTTTTTGATCCCAGAACCCTTCAACTTTCTTACTAAAGCAGCACATCCTAGTAATACTGCCAGATAGAAATGCCCCTGTCTTACAGCATTGAAAAAACAGCGCTGTTTTAGTCATACTAGAGTTAGGTTTGGTAATACAGCTCAGCTCTATCAAAATGAACTGTGCTGAGCTGAGCTTCGATACTGCACACAATTTGTTGGCACTGTTTTTGAGAAAAAAAGCAGTGTTTTTCTCATTCTGTAAAATACTTTTTTCTCAGTTCTCATTCATATATCTGTCTCCAGAGAAAAAAATATATTGTACATATGTACTGTATAAATCAACAGTAACCTACCTGGGATAACCACGTATCTATCCTGAGATAAAAATGAAATGGAAATAATAAAAAGACAGACTAGACCATTTAGTCCTTTTCAGCTGCCAATCTTTTAAATTTCCATCCAGTATTTCAGAGACTCCGCTATGTTGGGCCTTATTAATCAAGTTCATCAGCTACCACCAGAGCTTATCCTCACCTCTTTACAATACAAGTCATCCCCTTAAGTCATTTTTCTGGAACTGAAAAATGTTTTGTTATCCAAACACGCTAACAATTTGGGAAACACGGATCACTAACGAGGTGTGTGACCTTCAAAGCCTATTATCTCCATTGACATGACTTCTAAATCTACATTATTTGATTGTTCCTGGGCAGATTTCTGTGAAGGGCAATCACATTTAAATTTGCATAATCGTGATGATCGCATTTCATACATTCCCAAGTACCTCAACTTAATGAATAAATCCATGCATTATAGAAGAAAAGACCCTGGCAATGCGTTAACACTCTTCACAATAAAGTTCAATTGACTTTTCAGTGTTAACATTTGATAACTAACCTTGACAAATTGATCACAAATTGCATTCCCGTGGATAAAACTGGATTGCTTTACAAAATGTTGCATGAATTATCTCAGAATTCTGCACTTCAGATGCTATTTATATACTTCCTTTGTTGTGAAAAGTTCAACTGGAATATATAACTTTGAACTTCCCCCTAAGTAGGCTTTAAAATATATGCAAGACAATTGATGGTTGCTTCTCACTGACATTGTATATATCCTCTTATTGCTCTTGAGAATGGAGAACAGTATGATCATAAACAAGAGGCAAAAACTCAACATGTCAAGAAGTAAATGTATGAATAAGTGAGAATATTTATGTATAATGAAAGGAGAAAATATATGAAAAAAAGCCTTGATTGTGCTTTTGTATCCCATGATATAGTCCAGAAATGCTCAACTAGTTCAACCACATCTGACCCCTATGTGCTTGAAGTGCTGCCCTCAGGATAAGGCAATATCATATGGGCCCTAAGGATAACGATCAGTGAATACAATGCTGAAGCATAAAAGTCAGAATACTGTAGCTGCTCTGTTTCCCATCTGCTAATGTTGTCATCTGTACTGCTTATGTATCTATCTACATGCCTGTGATCTCTTTTCCCTCCATTCGGATGTATATTTATTTGTAGCATAAGTTGACATACTGAAGCTACAGTATGCTGTTAGTTAGTGTTGCTTTTCAGATTTGAGTTAAGGTCAAATTCAACCAAACCTAAGCAATTAGATTCAGGTCAGCCAGAATAGATTTGATATAAATTGCTGAAAATTTACCATATCCCTAACACAAAGTTAGGATTTGTGTTTTTTTTTACCAGTTTGTAAGGGTTTACTTACTGTTAAATGGCCCCTCTTCATCGGTGTTGCTTTTGGTCCAGCATTGCTTTTGGTCTAATATCACACAAGTATTTCTTTAAAGTGACGTAGGACTGGAAGTGACGTTGGACCCAAAGCACTGTGGAGCAATAAGCTAAACCTTATAAACCAGTAAAAAATCTTAGCTAATCCCAGCTTTAGGTTTTGGTTATGGTTATACAGTAACTATGGTTAGAGTCAGAGGTTTGGGACCTCCTAAGGCAAAATTTTTCACAAGTTCAGTTGAACCATCCTTGAGGTTCGAGCAACACTACTTACAGTAAAAAAAGAAAAAAAGACTTTTTAATGGTTAGTATTACATTCCGACAAAATGAGGAACCTCAACATAAGATCACAAAGAACACACAACTTTTATACAGTGTATTTTTTCTAAAACTCATGTACTATTTCCAAAATGGAGACCAGCTCCATATGCTGCTTAAAAACTTCAATGTATGCTAGTGCATTCTCCAGTATAGTCAGGATTAGAAGACCAAGTTCAGTATAAACTCACAGATAATTCTCACAGTATAGTTGTCAGCATTAAAGATGTGTCAAAGTCTAAAGCATGGTTCTTCTATTACAGCAGCTCTGCCTTAGAGCACATACTTTTTAGAAGCATTGAAGATAAATTTTTTTATCGGGAATGACCATCAGCAGGTGGTCTCGGCAATGTCTCTTAACTCACAGAAACAAACTATTACAGACTCTTTTCCAGTTAACTCAGCTCATTTGCTCCAATTATAGTCTGCTCGAGAGCCTGGTGAATGCTGTTTTTCATCTAAATAGAGAAAACCAGGAACACAAATGGAAATGACAGATGCAGAAAAATAAACATATCAAAAGAAACATTAATAGCAGGTACCTCATTTCTCAAGCAGCCTGGGTTCTGTACATTCCTACTGTGTAGTCATATGCATGAGAGCTATTTTATTTATACACTCCACAGTAAGTACCAATGAGATACGATACAAAACATTATACAGCATGACCTTACCGACTAGACTCAGCCGGGCTCATGAATCTGAAATGTAGTAAATTAATGGTGTGTAAACTCCTGCAACACACTCCAGTGATACTCTTAGGGTACATATGTAGCAAAGTTTAACTTAACAGTGATATCATGGCTTTCCGTGTTATGTTTTCTTCTGTCACAAGAAAAGTCATTGAAAGGTATTGAAAAGTTAATATAATGATATCATGGTGTTACCTGACAAGTTTTTTTTTTTTTTTTTTTTGCTACATCTGTATATCCACATATGTTGGATGCTTTGCAGATTTTCTGCCCAGGAAAATCCATAGCACTTAATGTAGTGGCAATGTGGATGAAATTTCAAACATCTACCTACAGAAAAAATCTGCACAGAACATACATAGAAGTCAATGACCAGATCTCCCATATATCAAATTATGCTGAAGAAACAAGATGGATTTATTGTACATTTTACCCATTTATTTAAATAGGGAAGTCAAAATCTGAAATAGATATGTATTGCTGTGTAAATGCATGCATATCCACAGTAAAATCCTTGGGTGCAATGGTTGGCAGCAGTGATGTAGGTGTGATTCCATTATACTTATAAACATTTCACTAACCAAATATGGTGGACAAGCAGAACATAACTTTATGATATCATTTTGTATCTATGGATACCTTTATACCTTTTTTGTTTAGGATTATGCAGCTAACATTGTTATAATATTCTAATATTCTTAAAATTATTCGGGTTTCTTCTTGAATTATACTGCACCAAAATCCACATTCTTTGCACACAAAAACTGACTCTCAGACTATGGCCTCACAAAAGCAAAACATTTGTTTTTACAAAGTTGTTTTTTTGTTTAAAAATGGGAAAACAAAAAAAAACATAAATTGGGTGTTGTCATAATCCTTTTAATCTGCAAAACAGAGTTAATTTTATAACATGGTGAATGCTAAAAAAATACAACTCAAACAAAAAAAGAAAAATTGTGGTTTATTAACAAAAAATTATATAATCTATTATAACATTATTGTAACACCTATTACTAGCGAGCTGCTCTTACAGACTAACCGTCAATAGGATTGTCTTTCATGCAGTTTCTGCTCTGTGACTCATACAAATAAATGGTTATCCCATTACCATGAAGGTCTCCTGATGAAAGAGTCTCTGGACAATCAGCACAGTCTGATATCACTGAGGTCTGATGTACTCATGGCTGGACTTTACTTTTGACTCAACTACTAGCCAAAACTGGCCAACACTATCTTTCTGTCCAGCACTAGCCCTAGCATTTGATTGACTCACCAGCATTTATTGGGAATTTATGTTTTGTCTACCTATTATAATACACACATACTGAATGTATGTATATCTCAAATTTATTATTGCAAAACATTCATTTAACTTCAACCAATGCAGAATTTTACAAAATTCAATATCTAAATAAATGTGTTTTCGTCTTTCTTCTTATGACAAATTCTAAGAGTTCAATGTAAAATCAAGCCTGGCCTCAAGGGACTAAGGCACAAACCACAGATGTCTTCAGCAAACTTCTTACATATAAATGTAATGCAGATAATGCACTAGCACTCAATGGTATACTCCAATTCTAAAGATAAGGAATAATCCCAACCGCAGTACCCAAGCCCTGTCAACCAGCTGAAAGAATGACAGACATCTCAGCTAAGAAGTCAACCCATTCATTATCAAAGGCAAAAGTGATGATTATGGTCTCGGATAGAAAAAAAAAAAATCAGTAAATGTATTCATTTTCTGGCATAGAAGGCAATTTAAATTCTGATTTTAATTCCATTTGGCATCTCTCTACAATGATTAAGCCACCTACAAAATTTCCACTTTAAAAATAAATGTTGGGGTTGTGGTATCATTTATCCTTCATACAAATGTTTTTTAGTTGTCAGCATTGGCTTACCAAAAGGCAAACCAGAGATGTGGATCCTCTGGACCACCACAAGCGGTGGTATAAGCCACACCAGGAAGCGGAGTCTAAGTAGGTCCGGTTTTCACCAGAGCCTGCCGCAAAGCGGGATGGACTTGCAGCGGCGGAACATTACCAGGTCCTACCCCTGACATGACTTGCTTGCAGTGGTGGCTGAGGTGTGACGTGGTACAAAATTGTGAAGCAAGCTGCCCGCAGCCCGAGGACAAGGGGACACCTGTTACATTACTCTTTAGTACTATATATATATTGATGGTTTATCCTTAGGTTAGGCCATCAATGTGTGATTGGTGGGGTATTGACATGTAAAACAGGCTGTTTTTTTTTTCTGATTTAACAATGAAAGGGTTCAAACGAGTGATATGATGAGCCACAAGACTACCAATACTACCATGGAGACCAGATTCCTGTAGTTGTCTTTGAACAACTGATTTTGAGATGTGTGCTGCTTCAACTCATTAACCCTCATTAACCCCTTAAGGATGCAGGCAATTTTGGCCTTCCTGACACAGCCATATTTTCGAAGTCTGACGTGTTAATTTATGAGAATAACTTTTTGACACATTTACCTATCCTTGTGAGTCAGAGAAGGTTTTCTCCTGATACATTGTGCTTTAAGTTAGTAAGTAATTTTGGTCCATACTATCCTTGTTTGTTTGTGAAAAATATCAAAATTTCATGAAAATTTTAAAAAAATTGTCATTTCGAAAAGTTCAAAAATTTCTGCGTGCAAGAAAGATAATTATTCGCCACAAAATAGTTTATAACTAGCATCTTCCAAGTGTCCACAGGAGGTTGGCATCATTTTTTAAATGTCTTTTTATTTATTTTATGACATGAGGGGGGCTTAGAAATTTAGTAGTCATTTCTCCCATTTTCAAGAAAATTTGCAACATACATTTTTTTAGCGACCATTCCAGTGCTTTGAGGGGTATGTATGTTAGATACCTCCATAACTGACTCCATCTAAGCAACTACGCCCCTTAAAGTATTTACAGCCGTGTTTAGGAAGTTTGTTAACCCATGAGGTATTTCAGAGAATGTGAAGCAAAGTAGAGGGGAAATTTCAAAATGTAACTTTTTTTTGCAGATTTTCAATTTTTATCCATTATTAACTGTAACGCGGTAGATGAGACCAAACAAATGCAATTTAATATTGATTCCCCAGATTCTGCCGTTTTCAGAGATATCCCATATGTGGCCCTAGTGCGCTATTTGCCTCAAGCCTCAGAATAAGAGGAGCACCTTCAGGACTTTGGGGTTTCATTTTCAATACAATTTCATTTAGGTGCCATTTCAAGTTTGGGGATACTTTATGGTGCTAAAACTTAATAAACACCCCTAAACGCACTGCATATTGGAAATGACACCCCTTCAGAAATATATCCAGGGGTGCAGTGATTATATCGACCCAACAGGTGTTTCACAATTTTTTTTAGGATTAGGCTGTGAAAATTCCTTTTTTTTTTTTTTCAACAATCTGCAATTTTAGCTTAAAAGGTTTCATTTATACTAGGATCCTGGAAAAAAGCACCGAAATTTTGTTACACAAGTTCTTCCAAGTTTGGCAATATGTGAGTGTAAACTGCTATTTGGGCACATGGCAGGGTCCACAAAGTACCGGTGAAACTTTCCAGAAGTCGCCCCATTTTGGATTCAACACCACTCATGGATCTCAACTAGGGGTGTATTGTGCATTTTGGGTGCATAGGTGTTCCACAGTTTTTTTTGGCATAGGGCCATGCAAATGGGGAGGAAAAAACGCAGTTCCGCCATTGATTTTTGGGCTTCAATTTTACAGCGTTCATCGTGCAGTATAAATTACATCTGTGTAAGGGATTTTCTTTGCAAGACAAACTGAAGTTTTAATTGGTAACACTTGGGCGTTTATATGAGTTTTTGATCGCTTTTTATTTCATTGTATGTGCTGCGGAATGAACAAAAATCGTAATTCTGTGATTTATTTTTATTTTTTCTTACATTGTTCATGTTGTTTACATTGATCTTTTTGGGCGAATGGCATTTGTAAAAGGGAAAAGGGCGGTGTACGAGTTTTTATTTTATTTGTCATGTTTGTGTTTTACTGTTTTTCCACTTTTTTTCTTACTGTTTCACCTTTTTTTTTTACTTTTTCACCTTTGTTTTTACTTTCCCCATAGGGAAAATCCCTTTTACAATAGAGATCAATACACAGCTTATTGCTGTGTACTGTTTTCTATGGCAACTGTCACTCGCGATGCCCGGCCATGCCCACAGGGCAGTGCCGGACATGGTGATGTCACAGACAGCCCAGAAGTTATTTTAGCCCTTCTGGGTTGTCTGGTAGGAGTCAGAAGCCGACAGAGACGCAGGACGAGCACACCCTTCTGTGTTTCTGGTATCGCGATTGCTATATCACGATAACTAAGAGGTTAACCCCCCCTCCACCCGAAGTGATCTCCAGTCTTTAATATACAGCTGACATACCTCAGCGATAATGCGAACTCTGTTTTACAATCCCCAGGACGTATCCATATGTCCAGGTGCGTTAACCCCCAAACGACCTAGATGTATGGATACGTCCAAGGTCGGTAGGGGATTAAAGGGGATTAATTATTATTAACATGCGTACACCAGCAACTTTTTCACTGTGTGTAGTTACATGTATGACTGCTGTCTCTCTGGGGATGCCAAGTTGTTAATTAAATTAACTTTAAAATGCAAAAAGAAGCAGAAAGATGAAAAGACAAAAAAGAACAGTGTGCAAGTTGCTTCTCCATAGACACTGACAGAAATGATGCTGTTGGAGGTAGTAATACTGGAAAAGTTCTGCAACTCAATAATCTACCTGGATTCCAGGGGTCACATGATATTTCTAGGTGATCACATGACTGTTTTGTTCATAATGCGCTGCCTCCAAGTGTAGCCACTACATGGAGTGAAATGCAGTGCTATACAATTATTTTACTAGAGACTTACTAAACTAGTACAAAAGAGGGATATTAGAAAATTGTATGATTTCCTATCATATCTAGAAGTCTGCATGCGGGACAGCTGTGGATATTGGTGTTTTTTAGACTTTGCAAAGAGCGTTTTTGACACTGTCCCCCTCATAAGCGTTTGTTTAGTTAAATGGTGTTTGGGTTTATTAGAAAATCCATTGGGTTAGTGATAACAGTGTGTAATTTGGATTAAAAACTGTCTGTTGGATCGTACTCAGAGAGAGGGGGGGTGTGATAAATTAACATCTACTCAGAGTGGTCCCCCATGGCTCATTATGTGGGTCCATCTTTTATTAATGTCTATTTATTTAACGATATAGTTGAAGGATCAATAGCATAGTTTCGATCGATTGTTTGCTGATGGCACCAAAGCAATGCAGGGTATGCAATCTAATGGAAGATAGGTGCTCATAAAATGCCAGCAGAACCGGACACACTGAGTGTTTGGCATCCATGGCAAATGGATGTTCCATGTGGATAATGTAAGGTTCTGCATCTGAGTAGAAATAATCTACAGGCATCATATGTCCCAGGGGGAGAAAGATCAAAACAGCAGGCAGTATCAATCATCTGCCTTGGCATATATTAAAAGAGGCATGGACTCGCGGGATAAGGATGTAATTCTACCGCTGTACAAGCATTTTGTGCGCCTCACTTAGAAAAGCTGTTCAGCATCTGGCCCCAGAATTAATAGAAGAGATGTAATGATGCTAGAGAGAGTACAAACAATAGCAACCAAAACCTTATAAAGGAATGGAGCATCTAAGTTATGAGGAGAGTTTATTAGAATTGAACTTATTTAGTCTTGAGAAAAGACGTCTTCGGGGGACATGATTAAATTATATAAATATAAAAATGGTCCCTACAAAAAAGAATGGGGAAAAAATAATTTCAAGTGAAGCCCCCTCAAAAGACAAGGGCACATTACCTTCGATCTAGAGAAAAAAGGATTCCAATCTCAGAGGAGAAGGGCGTTCTTCACTGTAAGAACGTTGAATCAGTGGGAATAGACCTGCCTAGGAGCTGGTCACAGCAGAACTATAGAGATTTTCAAGAAAGGGCTTAGATACTACCTGAACTAAAGAATATTAATGCGTATGTAGCTATAAGTGTTGAGCGATTGCATTGGCTAACGAGATCGATCACTATCGATAGTCGTGCCGCTATCGATAAGGTATTTTTCGAAGTGAAGCATCGATTATGCGCGATGACCATGTAAAGTTCTATTGTGAGAGCCACAACCCATTCATTATTACACCCAAACAAGGCTGGAGAAGCTGAAATTAACAACCACAACACACAAATGATAACGTCCTAGGCATCTTAGGCAACAACACTTAGGTTATAAAAGTCACAGTGAAAAAAAGTCACAGATACCATTTTCTATCCCTGTCCTTGTACCACACCAAGCCTGACCCATAAACCTGCATCACCCACAAATTAAAAGTGCCAGAAGGCAGTATATTTGAACCATCATGTTACTTGAACTGGACATTGAAATCCTGTCTCTGGAACGCAGCATGAGCCCCAAACCTGCATAACCCCCACATTTAAAAAGTGCCGCAAAAAGGATCTTTTTCAACCACCATTTTAGTTCACTGACAATGAACTATACCTGTCCTGGGCCACACATTAGCCCCAAACCTGCATGACCCCCCCACAATTAAAAAAGTTTGTGCCTGGAAAAGGAAGTCTTCAACCACCATTTTAGTTTCACTGGACTGACTATACCTGTCCTGGCCAACAGCATGAGCCCCAAACCTGCATGACCCCCACATTTAAAATTTACGGGAAAAGGAGTGTTTCAACCACCCATTTAGTTTTCACTGGACATTGACTAAACCTGCCGGTCCACAGCATGAGCCCCAAACCTGCATGACCCCCACATTTAAAAAGTGACTGAAAAAGGAGTTCTTTCCACCACCATTTTATTTTCATCCACTGGACATTACTATACTGCTGGGCCACAGCAATGAGCCCCAAACCTGCATGACCCCCACAATTAAAAAAGTGCCTGGAAAAATGAGTGTTTTCAACCAACCATTTTAGTTTCACTGGAACATTGACTATACCTGTCCTGGTGCCACAGCATGAGCCCCAAACCTTGCAAATGGACCCCCCTCCCATAAAAAGTGACGGAAAAAGGATCCTTTCACCAACCATTTTAGTTTCACTGACATTGACTATACCTGTCCTGGTCCACAGCATGACCCCAAACTGCATGACCCCCACAATTTAAAAAGTGCCGAAAAAGAGTCTTTCAAACCACCATTTTAGATATTTCACTGGACATTACTATACCTGTCCTGGCCACAGCATGAGCCCCAAGACCTGCATGACCCCCACATTTAAAAAGTGCGGAAAAAAGAGTCTTTCAACCACCATTTTAGTTTCACTGGACATGAACTCTACCTGACCCTGGACAGCATGACCAGGGGCCGGAGTTACAGTGGGTGCGGTGAACAGCCCAGGCAGCGTCGTCATCTATTAACACGCAGGTTAAAAGCCCCTGATGACGCAGCAACGAAAACTGTCCGTGGCTGAAGCAGAGTGCGAAGCGGAATTAGTGGAGAACTCCATCCTTCCTCTAGTACACAGTAATTAACCTGGGTACCGCTTGCCCCTCCGTATGAGATGGTGACCAATTGAGCATCAACTTGGAAATACTGTTGGTTAACGCTCCTGTTACACCCAGGTGCCCTTTTTAAATCTTGGCATTCTTTTTCACATTTTACTCAACGTGCAGGAGGAAATGGGTCTCTGTACTTTGTTTTCTCTGTCTGTGCTCCATACCTCCATGTTTCCTCGAATAACCTACATCGTTTCCAAGTTTTCCTTACCTCCCTGTACAATCGAGGAATTTTTTAACAGCTATTTTGTACATGCAAGATTTTTAGTACTTTAATTCTAAGAAAACACATTTTTTAAAATAGGATGAATCCCACCATGTCTTTGTTTTCTCTTTATTCATTGGTAATTAAATGGGTTTGTCCCTCAATACAGGGATTGATAGCTATGTAAAGAACTTGCAAAAACAAGTCATTTGCAATATGTGGTCCCATTAAGAGTGTCCCTACCTATTCCTGATTCTGACAGCGGCACCATCACCCTTGAGCCACTCTTGACATTGTGCAAGAACAAATGTCTTGTTTAGAAACAACATTTTTTAGAATAGGAAACTGTATATAGCTGAATGTCACAGCAAAATGCCCCCAAAAAATTCAAAGCATGACCCATGGTCACTTTGGTCAATTGTGAAGAACAAATGTCTGTTAGAAACAACATTTTTAGAATAGGACCTGTATAATAGCTGCAAATGTCCACAGCAAAATGCCCCCAGAAAAGTTCAAAAGCCATGACCCTTGAGCCACTTTGTCCAATGTGAAGAAAACAAATGTCCTGTTTAGAAAACAACATTTTTTAGAATAGGCCCTGTAGTACTACTGCATTTCCACAGCAAAATGCCCCCCAAAAGAATTCAAAAGCAAAGACCCTAGAGCCACTTTTGGTCAATTGATAAGAAACAAATGTCCATTAGAAACAACATTTTTATAATAGGATTCTGTAGTATTCTGCATTTAAAGCACATGACCCAAAAACATTATAAAAATGACTTCTCAGCCACTGTTTAAAAAATTGTGAGGAGAAATGCCACTTAGAAGCCACATTTCTAATTCCCAAAAGACCATAATTATAGCTGTATCCTCCACAGCAACAATGACCCCAAAAAATTTATAAATATGACTTCTCAGCCACTATTAAAAATGTGATGGATAAATGCCACTTACGTAGAACTCACATTCCTGTTCCAAAGGACCATGAATTATCAGCTGTATCTCAACACAACATGACACAAATCAAAACGCATTGACAAATGCGAAAACTTCTTTAAGGATAAGTGAGTAAATGGAATAACGGTTTTTCTCATGAAACCATGCGTCTTTTTACAGTCTCCTCACAGCAAAACCATCAAAATGAACTGATTGGGAATAGAGAATAAAAAATGCAGTAAGAAATGATCATTTTAAAAAAAAGTTTTCAAAGGGCCATTTCTTTGAAAGGAAATTGAAGTAGACCGGCAACTAATCGGTGACCTCGTCAAATTTGGGGGCCACAACATCACAGAGATACCATGCCTGATCAACTTGTTGAAAGTCAAACGATCCACATTATCTTTGGAAATGCCGGATGCGTTTGTCTTAATGACCCTCCAAGCTGTGCTGAAGGTCCGCTCCAGATAAGAACGCAGGCTGCTGGGCAGGACCAACCACCTCTATGGCGTGACGACAGCTCGCCATTCGCCATTTTGGATACCCAGAAGTCTATTGGGTCGGAACACATGCAAAAACTTCGGTGTTGAGACGCAGATAGTCCGTGCACCATGATCTTAAGCTGATCTCTTGGGTGTGTTGGATGTGTGCCCTGCATTGCATGCGTTGGTTTATGAGGTAAACAAAGTTGCCAGATGTCACCCATTAGGCTTCTGCCACCTTGCCTGCTGCTGCCGCTTCACAACGCCTACATGCACCTCTAACTACTGCCCTGTCAACGTCGCTGATGTTGTTCACGTGACATTGGGGAAACGTGAGCAGACGCAAACAATGTCTCCAGTTTGATCAATCAGCAAGGTCACCATTTCGTGCATTTTAAACTCTATTTGGGAGGTGGAAGGAAAGTGCTGATTTTGTTTTGTTACCCGTGGGGATCCAGGAGTGGCCACCCAGTTAACTGAATGTACATTTTGATGCCTAATGCGAGGATCATGTTGGAGGAAATGGAGCATCCAATGCACTCCAATGTGAGAGATGGGCCTTGATGTTCCCAAGCATCTGGTCGAGGGGCACTATCAAACTGATCTTCCTCATCTTCCTCCTCCTCCTCTAAGTCGGCCAACTCTTTCCAAGGCAGGGACGTCGGGTAACATCGGTGTCTTAGTGAATATACCTCCTCCACCTCCTCCTCCGCTGCCTCCGACAGCCTTCAACACAGCCCTGGCTTGCGCTGAGATGATGCACCCTGAGAGCTGATTCGGCCACCTTGCACTAGCTCTGACCCCGAACCACTGCCTAATGAAGACCGATTTAAATTGTGAAACTGTCGGGCCTTGTGATTTGAAACGGAGAGAAAGGCTCCTTGTCCGGCATCAGTGTGCGTCTCCTCCTCCTCGCGGCGGGACCTGTTGTTTTCAAGAGTGTCCAACCGATCTTCCAGAACTAAGGATCACCACAATGCTCCATACTGACTAGGGGCATTGTCCGCACTGAACCATTTTGGAGGCTATCATTCTACAAACGCAAGGATGGTGCAGAGCTCTTTCCAACCTTCCTCCACTTCTCGTTGTTTAAACACCCCGAGGGTCCGTACCGATGCTTGTCAGGGCCCATGTGTCCACTTCGTACTTCGTCGGGTAATGGCATTGTGCTGCTGCCGACAATCGCTGTACATGTGAGGGGTGAATCCAGCGTGTTGCCGCCCACGTCAACAATGAGACGGTTGACGGGAGGCCGAGCTGACGCTGGCAAAAAACGTCAGCCAGGCGGTATGAATAAAGCAGGGGCGAACCTGGCGAAGTGCGAACTCAGACCTCGAGCCTCTTCAGCAGTGCAGTCCAACCCGGGTAGGCTCTTAAGAAAATTTCTGGGACGATCAAGGTTCATGACATGTGCCAGCAAGGGATGTGCTCCATCCTACCGAAACTTAAGGCGGCCAGCAGATTTCCGCCCGTATGCACACCACCCTTGCCTGGCACAGAGGTTCTATGTCAACCCAGGCCGGCGCTCCTGGTCTCGTTGCTTAGAGCCCTTCCCACAGCTCCCTGACCATGTGTGTGTGACGGTCTCTCAAGGCAGATCTAATTTTCAACACGCCTGGTGGTCCTCTGGTCGACGTGAATGCCACCCGTGCAGTTTGTGAAGAAGCGTTGCGCCGAGCCTTAGAGCCACCGTACCCCCGAGAGACATCCACCCAGCTCACCCAGTGGACTTCTCCCACTGAGATATAGCGGCCTATGGCCGTGCTTACGTATCCATTTGTCGGTGGTAGATGTACTTGTTTCCTCCGGACGACAGAATGCAGACAATCGCCTGCTTGAAATATTAAGATGAACCGTGGATATGAGGCCAGGGCAGGGACTGAGCTTTTCTCTGGCAAAGAAATTGCCTGCACGGCATCTGTATTTGGGGGTCAGGCAAGGGCCAAGACGGGCGGAAACCCATCTTGTCCCAACAACTGAAGGCAACATTTCCAAGGCAAAAGCCTGTGCTCAAGAGCCGACATTTCAGCAGCGCTTTGGGCTTTGGATGGTTTTGGGTTGAAAGTGGTATCTTCTGTCCGCAAACCTGGAAGACAGAATGCTGGCGATATGACTGGCCGCTGTACGAGCTTGCAGTGTCGTGTCAAAACTGGCGGAATGAGGAGAAGGGTAGCTGGGTCTCTGTGTGCTGGTGGTACACGGGTGCGACGGTGGAGGCAGAAGCTGGAGGCTGATCCCTGATCATGACTCTGAAGAGACCATGGGCAGTCGGAGGGAACGGTGCTGTGGAGGTTGTCGTGAGGAGTTGATGAGTGCTGCGGATACCAGAGGTTGTGAATGGTTTGAGGCCGCGCGCGGTCTGGCCTTTTTTGGCCAAGTGTTTCCCTCCATTTCAACCATGCATGTCGCGTGCAAGTGACTAGACACAAGTTGGTGAGGTGGTTAACCACTTAAGGTTTCTTAGTCCTCACTTAATGCGTTTACGCAAATGCTGGCATATGACATCGCTGGTGTGAATCAGAGGCTTCTCAAAAGAATGCCCAGCTTGAGAGTGTCCTGGACCTTTTGACGGCGATAAGCGAGGACTGGGTTTGCGACTGACCGTGGCTGGCGGAATCATATAATCGGACTTCTATTCTGCGACCCCCGTAGCCCTCTCCCTTTTTGTGGCGGGAAACCCGGTATTGACACTACCACCTTCGTCTTCCCTCCTCGTCCACTGATGAATGGCGACTCGCAATCAAATTCTGGCGTGAAGAGACCAGGATGGATCCGGCAATGTCTGTCATCATCATCATCGTCACACAGGTGACTTGGTCGTCCTAGACTATCCAATGCATCAGAATCTAGCTGTGCTACAAGCAAGGGGGCACTGCAAGTCGTATGCCGCCCGACCGCCGGGGATTTGTTGCCGATTTGACCGGTGCTTGTCACAACACCTCCTCTGGTGGCATCAGTAACTGGGCGTGTTCAGAGCAGTTCTAACTCATCCTCTTGAGTACTATTTAACATGCCATCTGACCCCAACCGCATTTTTGGTCATCAAGTAGGTCTTCGAGAATGGATTATCCACATTGTGGGGGGGTTGTGGTTGGTTACACGAGTTACATTTGGGCTGCTTCATGTTGGACGGATGCTAGATTAATGCTGATTACGACATTTGTTGGCCGTGAACTGGAGGAACGAGGAGGTAAGACTGCTAGATGCAGGGTTGCATTAACCACTGAAGGACAGATTGGCGACGATGTTCGTTACATAAGATTCAACAAGGGCCCTGACCCAGCATGCAGGCCCCTTGACGGACCTGCAATGACGATCCGCTGGCATGGCTGTCGTAGTCGCCGAGCACTGGGAAGGAGCACCGTTCTCTCGTACCTCTACCTCCTGTGCTAACCCCCCTCTTTAGCTCGCTACTCACCTGCCAATTTCCGCTCCATGTCCAGAAAGTTAAAAGAAATTTTGTAGAAGGTAATGGGAATAGTGTTTGGAAATGTCTCATTTAGAAATACGGCAAAAGTCACAGCTATTCTCAAAATGCCCTCTAATCAAAACAAAATTGCTGTGATTCAAATTTAACTGACAAGTGTCATACGAACAAATCTGGAAAGTGTGCACAATAATCCAAAAAACACAGTATTCTGTTTATGTTATTGTTGTTATAATAAATTGTATTTTTTGCAACCTTTTCAATTCACCTGTGGTGAATAATATAGAATTGCCTGTTTATTAAGATTTACGTAAGATCGCTTGTGTCAATGAACAGTACTGGGTTGCGTCAAAAGTCAAAAAACACGTAACTGTTAGTGTTTTGATATAATAAACTGTATTTTTTTAGCACCTTTAATTCACCTGTGTTGAATATAGAAATTGGGCTGTTTTAAGATTATACGTAGAGCAGCGACAATGAACAGTACTGGGGTGCGCAAAGTCAAAAAAACACGTTAACAGATATGTTTTTGAGTGATATAATAAACTAGTATAGTTTTTTGCACCTTTCAATGTTCACCTGAGGTGAAGTATAGAATTGCTGTTTTAAGATTTACGTAGAATGCTGTGTCAATTGAACAGTACTGTGGTTCTCAAAAAGTCAAAAAAACACGTAAGCTCTGTTATGTTTTTGATAATAATAAACTGTATTTTTTGTCACCTTTCAATTCACCTGTGGTGAATATAGATTGGCTGTTTTAAAAGATTTACTTAGATGCTCGCGTCAGATGTTGAACATTACTTGGGTGGCAGCAAAAGACAAAAAACCCGTAACTGTTATGTTTTGAAATAATACACGGTATTGTTTGCACCTTTCATTTTCACTTCTTGTATGGTGAATATAGAATTGCTGTTTTAAGATTTACGTAGATTCCGCGTCAATTGAACATAGCCAAGGGGCGCAAAAGTCAACAAACACGTAACTGTTATGATTATTATATAATAAACTGTATTTTTGTCACCTTTTCAAATCACCTGTGGTGAATATAGATTGCGTTTTTTTATAAGATTTACGTAGATGCTGCGTCAATGAACATACTTGGGAGCGCGCAAAAGTCAAAAAACAACGTAACTCGTTTATGTTTTGATATAATAAACTGTGTATTTTTATTTGCACCTTTCAATACACCTGTGTGAATATAGAATTGCTGTTATAAGATTTACGTAGATAGCATTGTCTTCCAAAGAACAGTAGCTGGGTTCGCAAAAGTCGAAAAAACACGTAACTGTTTATGGATTGATATAATAAACTGTATTTTTTGCACCTTTACAATTCACCTGTTGGTGAATAAAGAAGTTGCTGTTTATAAGGATTGACGAGAATGCTGGTGCGTCCAATGAACATTACTAACTGGGTGCGCAAAATTCACAAACACGTAACAGTTATGTTTTTGATAAACAACACTGTAAATATAGCACCATACAAATACACCTTTGGGAGAATAAAGTAAAAGCATGTTAATTAAATATATACCGTAATGCTAGCGTCAATTAACAGTACTCATAGTGGTGCGCAAAAGTCAAAAAACACGTAACTGTTATGTTTTGATATAAAAACTGTAGTTTTTTTAGCACCTTTCAATTCACCAGTGGTGACTATCGAATTTCTGTTTTAGTGATTTACGTAGATGCTGCGTCAATGAACAGTACAAGGGAGGCGCAAAAGTGTCAAGAAACACGTAACTGTTATGTTTTTGATATAATAAACGTATTTTTATTTGGCACCATTCAATTCACCCTGTAGTTGAATATATAGATTGCTGTGTATAAAGATTTACGTAGATGCTGGAGCGTCAATGAACAGTACGGTTCTCAAAAGTCAAAAAACACGTAACTTGTTATGTTTTGATATAAATACACGGTATTTTTGCCACCTTTCAATTCACCTGTAGATGAATATAGAATTGCAGTTTTGATATTTACGTAGATTCATGGCGTCAATGAACAGTACTGGGGATCGCACAAGTCAAAAAACATCAACGTAACTGTTTGTTTTTGAGTATAATACCAACGGAGTATTTTGTGCACCTTTCAAATTCACCTTTTTGAATATAGAATTGCTGTTTTATAAGATTACGTAGATGTGTGTCGTCAATGAACAGTAAACTGGGAGCGCAAAAAGTCAAAAAACACGTAATCTGTTATGTTTTGATATAATAAACTGTATTTTATTATGCAACTTATCATTACCTAAATCTTGCCTTTCAATTCACCTTGTGGTTGAATGATCGAATTGCTCGTTTTAAGATTTACGTTAGATGCATGCGTCATGAATCAGTACTGGGGCGCAAAAGCCAAAGAACACGTAACTTGTTATGTTATTGATATAATATAACTGAATTTTTTGTCACCTTCTTCAATTCACCTGTGGTGAAAATAGAATTGCTGTGTTTAAGATTTACGTAGATCTGCGTCAATGAACAGTAACTGGGTGCGCCAAAGTCAAAAAACGACGTAACTGTTATGTTTTTGATATAATACACGGTATTTTTTTTTTTGCACCTTTTCAATTCACCTGTGGTGAATATAGAATTTGACTGGTTTTTAAGATTTACGTAGATGCTGCGTCAAGTGACAGACTGGGTGCGCAAAAAGTCCAAGAAAAACACCGTAACTTTGATGTTTTCGTAAATACACTGTATTTTGGCAACAAACAACCTGATGCTGAGTGCTTGACTACAAGATTGCGGATTGTAAATTAATGCAAGGTTGAAAATATTAACAGTCACAGGTGTAATGGGTAAAATTGGAACACCTATCCTGAAATGTAAACTGATAAAAAAAGGTGGTGAGTTAACTTGCAGCTTAACCAAAGAGACCTCAATTACTAGAAATGAATTGTTTTATCCAATATGAAGTTCAGACTGCCCAATATCGCAGGTAAATACAGTTCAGATAGCAAACTGTATTAATAAAAAAAGATATTCCACTACAATATCTACGACTAAGTCTTGGTGAACTTTTCCCAAAGTTTTTATAGATAGAGCTTGTCTTTGTTCGCCGCGGTGGGGCCCCCACCCCCGCTCCCTCCGCCGTGACTTTTAACCGGTTTATGCTGCTTTTAAATTCTCTATCTAAACTACATAAAATCTTCAATCTCTAATATAAACTAAATTGGAAGATCACATACTAAGTAGCAGAGGATTCTCTGTGGCAGAAATAACTAATTTCGCTGCGCTGTGTGGCCACAGGCAGAGCGCATCGTCCTTTCCCTATGAGACGCTTGATAGACAGCTTGAGGCTGAAACAATGAAACGCTGTATTCAATGTAAAACGAGGTCATGTGATTTTTCCTTCTTCCAGCCAATCGCGAACCATCACACCATCCCCAGTCAATGACGCCACACACTCTCACCCTGCTCTATCTATAATATGATTATGCGAGGCCGCCAAAATTACCAGGAAGCGCCGAAAAAGGCGCGATCTTAATAATGATAGCTCAGATTTTAACCTTAATTATCGAATGATCTGGAAATTTCGATCACCATAAAAACCTTGCCGATTTCAACTTTGTCGATAAAAATCGCTCAACACTAATTATAACCTCAATGTAAATTTTTGAAAAGTGTCTAGAAAAGATAGTGGGGCAGATTTATGAAAAGTGTCTTACTTTTAGACAGTGTAAACTTACACTAGACAGACATAAAAATGTGTCCAAATTTAACATAGTGTTATAAATCTGAGGCATCAGGTTAGAACTGTCTTTCTAAATTTGTACCATCTTTAAGCTGGCTTACTTTTACGCCAGAATTTGGTCGCTCATCCTGGCCCATTTATTGTCGCATTTAAGCCCCGCCCCCTATCCTGGGCGAAATCATGCACTCTTTTTACTGAAGGCCGACTTCCCCCTTTATGCCGTGACGCTGCGCATGAGTGCCTGAAACTGTCTAAAACTCATAGTAAATGTGGCGAAGAAAAGCTTTGTTTATGTCGCAAATTTAAGCCAGAATACTGGCGCAATACAGCCTTGAAAAATCTTACGACAAATGTTTTTAGGTGAGTCATAAATGCACCAGATTTATTATTAAATGTCAACCAACTATCCTTTTTTGGCACGAAAATAATGTGAGTCAATAAGCTAAGCAAAAGGGAATGAAAAGAAGTGTCTAAAGTGTTATAGACAGGGGTACCATCAGGGCCGTATTGACGGTACTCCAGTATGAGGTGTTAATCAAAATTAAAAAATAATAATAATGGGGCCTCCTGGTATGCTTCGAGATAGAAACTGTTAATGGTTGAGGTGCCCACATGCTTTGGCTGAAGGCTTAATTTATTTGGCTTAAATTATTTATGACAGCCCTGGTTATAGAGGCTAACTTACAATTTAGCATCCCTTCAGGCCTCAGTCCTGGCATGGCATCACTTTCAGTGCGACTGTCCGTCGTTAGTTCTGGTTCACTAGGTCACCCTTATATCATGGAGAGTGGAAGTGACCTCAGACATGACATTGAACACCATTTGTGACTTCCAGTTCCCAAAACATAGGGATAACACAGGGAAACCAGAAGTGACATTGGACATCGTACCAGAATTGGCCACTGAGACATGAGTATCGTGAGGCCTGGAGCAATGCAAGATCCGGAGCAATGCAGAAAAGTCATTGTGCTGTCTCCTGTCCCTTCTAAACATTAAGAAATAAAGATATCATTTTAGAGGACACTGGATCTATCTTCCTTCTCATCAAGTCTTTTACAGGTGTCTTTGACTTTCCGAGCCTCTCCATCCTCAACGCGGTGAGCAGGCTATGTGACTTTTGTATTTTTCACATTTCTTCTTTGTTCATCTTGCCAGTTACAGACACTCTGAATTCCCTTCTGCATTGGTGGGCATGTGCCTATTAGCCCAACTAGTGAGTCCAGCTGACCACCCAATTCAGACATCTAGTAAGTCCACTAATCTGAGGGCTGACTCCTCACTTGTCTTATTGGAGCTTCGCGTTCTATTCAAGGTTGCTGCTTTTTGCCGGTTGTTGCCAATTAGTGTTGATTGTACACCCTGCTAAGGCTTCGTTGAGGAATGTGTATAACGTATGCCTTCTTTACTATACCTGGATTCTATGTAACTACTTTTCTTGATTAATCCTTGCTTGACTTTATCGTTTTTGATCTCTGATTATATGACTTATTTAGCCTCTTTTGTTCTCCCAGGTCTCTGACTTTGATTCTGGTTCTGGTTTTAAATCATTTCTTCCCCATTCTGACCCAATGCTGCTCCATTTAGTCTATGCTCCTTTCAGCTCAAACCCCGATCCAGCCAGCAGCTACACAGTCTGGGGTCTCACAGCAGCAAAGTCCTGGACAGAGTATAATAGATAATAACTTGCGAATGCATGAGACTCTGCCAAGTAGAGTAGCCAGCATGAAGTCTGACTGCAAGAGCACTGTTTGAGCCGACAAGTAACAATTACAGCTCCATATGCACACAGAGTGCTTGTAGCTCCTAAGAACTCCATGCTTTCTTTTATACATAAGGCCTTATTTGACAATGAAATAAATATAACCTATTCAAATGAATAGTTATCTATATACTTAAATAACACTGTCTTGTTAATACTCTTCATAGCCCTGTTTCTGATCTGTGCCATTATTATATGCTGTCAAGTGATCAACTATCTAACTGTTTTTTTCTCATGTTAATACGATAAAAGAAGTATAAATGCAATAGCTCTAAGTTGAAAGGCAGTGTTCAAGGGACCCCATCTATGGAGTGCATATGAAGACAAGAGATGCACACTGCGATTTAGGTTAGATGCCTTCATTGATCACAGGCATGGTCCAGCAAAATCAGCTCGCACACTCTTTTTTTAAAGTCCTTTGATTCTCTGAAGTCTAAAGCCAGTCTTCAACACTGGGAGGTTCTATAGAAGGACATGTGCAATTGTAATAAAGCTGCTGAACCTGGTGCATATAAACTATATTGTCAGCAAACAGCTAAAGATCTTAGGAGGAAAGTTAGGTAAGATTCATTATGTCAAGCAGGAAAATTCGGCTCTTTCTTCAAGAAAGTTTGAAGTTACACATTGAAAAAGGTATAAGCTTGTATCATAGAAATGCAGACACTGTAAATTAATTCTTTATATCTGGAGCTGAAAAGCTTGCCTTACTCTACCTACTTCTCCCCAACCCTTCTACAAATACTAGGAGTCACATGTATAAAAACTGTCTAGGTCTAAAACTCTCTTTTAGCCTATTAGCCAACCAATCAAGCAAGCCCTTATTTGTAATTTTCCCAGAGCACTAATACAAATTGAAAGTGAGCTCTTATTGATGTCAAGGGCAATAAAGTGAATTTTAGACAGTTTTCATACATGTGGCCCTAGATCTGTAAAACTTAAAGCAAGTGCCAAAGAGACTTCAACCCTTTATCCTGTGTGCATTGGTCTGACCTATACAGTAGTAATGTTGAGTGCGCAGCTCTGTGCGGTGATGTTAGGCAATGGCATGTGACCACTGTAGTCAATCAGTGATGATGTCCTGTTTGGAAGAAGACCAAAAGACCAGCGGAAAGTAAGGATGGCACACAGCTGAATCAATAATGAGAGGAGAGGAATGTTTAGGTTTTTTCTTTTGAAAGGGCATCAGTATCCTAAAAAATGTTAAAAATTAGCTGGACCTTTTTAAATTAAAAAAAAAAAAACATGGAAAACCCAGATCACAAAAGTATTCAAGACCCCAGGTCAGACCATCAGGATATTGTGTGTAGAGACATCAGGTGCCACAAGGCAACTGGAGCTGCTAAACTGGGACCAGGAGTGCTGAGAAATATTTGGAGCATTAACTGGATTAACCAAATAATTAGAAAGGTAGTATCCACTTCCCTCTAATAAATACACTTGTGTATGGTGCCTAGTTGGCAATATTTTTTTCAATTTATCAGAAAATTGTGTCCTTTAAGGAGTTGATGTCATTGTCTCGCTGCAGCCTGGGTACCTTGAAAGACTCACCAGAAGCCACAACTCGACCATACAAACCGAAGACTTTCATGGTGAAATAACGATTGTTCACGAGAGGGACCCGAAATACTGAAAAAGCAAAAGGGTTACCCCATACTGTTTCCTTAAACGAAGCATCCAGTGGTGTAAAGTGTGTTTGTATGCGGTAGCAAAAACATGACTATCCCTTCTTTGCTGAGTTGGGTAGATAGTGCTCTCCAGGCATTTTTTGAGAGAGAGAGCTGTGTTAGCATGCTTTACCACATTCATCTTTACATTCTGCATGATTTTCGTATCCTTGTATGTGGACAGTCAACCATAAAAAACATTTAATGAAGTTCCCAACACACAGTTCTTGTGCTGAAATCACATCACCAGTTAATTTGGACCTGTGCAGTAAGTAGTACTACAGAGGATAGGTGATTCTTACACATCACACACTTCAGCACTCACGTTCTCATTTGGGTTGACAGGGACACATCTATATAGAAAGCAACTAAACACTGAACTGCACAGGTAGCAGTTCTATAACCAAATCCTAAGTTATTGATACACCTTGAGGCTCCTCAGTGTGACCCATAAAGCTACCAATATTTGTCTCTGGGGACTGCACAGTGCACCGCTTTACAATTGGTGTGGCAGAAAGAAAACTCTGGGTGGGTATAACAACAGATAGGCATATATTTGTGCACATATATCTTATTTAGGTGTTAAATTGGAGAAGGAAAGTTATTAGCGTATAGGAGAAGTAGAGTAGGATTCGTCTGGTACATGCAGGGCCGTATTTAGAATTCATGTTCCCTAGATGCTCTTTTGGTGAGTCAGACTAAGGGCATGTCCCCACGGCATGGGTTTTCGGCCGGTTTGCGGTTTTTCAGACCACCTGAAAAACCTGCCGAAAATGAACACAGATTGTTGCTCTATGTGTAAAACCCGATCAGTCAGTCCCCACTGCGTACTGTTTTCCCTGCCCGGCGGCTTTTTTGTCGCCGTGCGTAACCGGGACAAAACATTGAACAATTGCCCAATCTTCCGTCCGTTTTTCCGACGAAAACATGAGCATCTCAATAGGGATGGTGGAGAGTGCTGTTACTCTCCCGCTATCAACGCTGAGAAAAAGCCCGACCCCCTCCCTCAGCCGTGGGGGACTGCCGCAAAACCGGACAAATACCGGCCGTGTAAACCAGCCGGTATTTGTCCACTGCCTCTGAGTAAATTGGCTTTATCCTAAAGCTCTAAAACACTTAAATAGTTTCTCCTGCAAAATATGCTGAGTTTTAATCTTCTAGTTTTTCCATTCTGGTACTACAGTGTGGACCAATACGTGACTACATTAGACTTATTGAACCTTGTAACAAAGCCAGATTATCAGATCCATATTCATTTAATCCCTTATTGTGACATTTGACGTAAGAGTACTGCCTGTGCCGGTATAGTCGGGTTTTTTGGTAGTGGAATCACACGCAAATCCCGCTACATAGCGCAGTGTGTGTATCTAATAATTCAGCTGATAGACCCAGCGGTGTAGCAGCACTGAAGGTGCTGGCTGTTTAACCCCTTAGACGGCACGGCAAAGATGGCCTCAGCATCTAAATCAATGAGTAAAGGTGCCGCGACAAGATCGTTGTGTCCTGATCCAGGTTATGGGGGGGGGGGGGGGTGTTAACATTGGCAGTGGAAGCCATGTGAAGGCTCCCTTTGCTGCCATGTTATTGATTTCTCCACTTCCGGCCCCAGGCACCCTGAATGAGGGTGCATTTTTTGCTGGTTGAAGCTTAATTTTTAATGGTACTATTTTCAGATACATGCACCTTTTTGGTCACTTTTTATTACAATTTTTAGGAATGTGAAATGATCAAAAAACTCAAGTTTTAGCATTTGGATTTTTTTTTCTTCTACAGAGCTCAGCATACAAGATAAATTATGTTATATTTTAATAGATCAGATTTTTAGGAATGTAATGATACCAATTATATGTACTTTTGCATTTTTTTATATGAAAAATGACAAAAGGTGGGTGATTTGAACTGGCTTCAGCTTTTTGTTTTTTAACCCTTTACTGACACAGTTGTATGCATACATGATCATGCCAGTAAGGAGTTATGGAGTTGGGGTATGGGGAGGGGGTGTTACTCACTGAGTCTGTTTTATAAGTGCCGGTTGCCAGCTGATTATTACAGCTAACACCTGCAGCTAAGGCTATGTTCACACGGCTTAAAATGGGCCGTATTTCGGTCCGTAATTACGCGCCGGAGTGCGCAAATTACAGGCTGAAAATGGCCCATTCATTACGGTAATCCACAGTTCTCATAGAGAACTATGGATTACGTCTCCTCTCCCTGCTTGGCGAATACGCCGAGGGGGGAGATAATTGACATGTCATTTTCTAGCGGCGTATACGCGCCGCTAGCAATGATTGTCTATGGGCCGGCGAGGTGCCGGCCCCCCGCTCCCTCCCCCTCTCCCGCCCCGCCCCCGGCCACATGGCATAACTGCGGGACGTAATTACGCCCCGCAGTTAACCAGTGTGAACATAGCCTAACAGCAGAGTTCGGAGCCTGCACCTGCCACCTACAAAGCAGACTCAGTGAGTAACCCTTTCCCCCACTTGATAACTCCTTATTGGCATAATGAGGTATGTATACATCATGTGTCAGTAAGGAGTTAAAAAATAAAAAGCCCAGTGCCAAATTTCCATTTTCCAGTTACTAGTGGACGATAAAAAAAATGTGATCAAAAAGTCCCATTTCTCAAAATAGCACCAATAAAAACTACACGTCAGCTTGGAAACACTGAACCTTCACTCAGGTCCATAGGTCTAAAAACAAATAGTTACTGGTCTCATAAAATAGTAAAGGAAAGTGAAATAGTGAAGAAAAGTGAAAACATTTTTTGGGTGTGTGTATGTATATAATATAATATAATATTATATATTATATATATATATATATTATTATATATATTAAAATATATATTTATATAATATATATTTTAAAACATAATGAAAGTGTTTGTGTACCACTGGAATTGTACTCGCCTGCAAAACACAGATACCATGTCATTTATAGCGCACAGTTAACTCAATAGAAATGGAACCCTGAATAGCACAACTGCATTTTTCCATAAGGATTTTTTTTTCTTGTTTACCCACTATATTTGGTAATTGAATAATACCATAAAAAAGTATAAAAGTTTCGCGGATAAGTCCCTCTGTGTTTGTTCTCCCCTCCCTCCCTCTCCTCTCTTTCCCCTTGGTGTCTTGCTTTTTTATCTTTCTATGTTACCATGCACTACGGTATTAGTAATAGCCAGACTGAACTTGCGCTACAGGAGTTATAGATTCCAGTATTCTCAAACCAGCCTTCTATAAATATTAAGCACATCAAATGTGGCTTGCATGCCATGGAAGTTGAAAAATTTCTTGTTTTTTTTTGTATATTAAAACATGGCTTAAAAAAGTACTTCTTGCTCTACAAAAAATGGGGCAAGAAATGTCAATGTACATGTAAAGATGAGGAGTGCAGGTCACACTTAACCTCTTCCTAACCCTCCAGTAGCCCAGAACTAACCTAAACTTCTGAACACATTATAACACACACACATTCCCACTTAATTATACCTATTATTACATCATTATGCAGTCATATACAGTTACTTTACATACACCTAAAAATATAGTTATTGGAAGGCAGGAAAGAAAAGAATAATGTGAGCTCTATCTAAGCACATATGCATTTGACTTGGCCGTTCCTAGGCTAAATTGCACTCAGAAATCCCCCCCCAATAACATAATGCGCCACAATGCAACACAGCGCATCAACAAAATATACAAAAAGCTTTAACACAATGTGCTACGTATAAAACTACTAAATAATAGTCATACAGTTACCAAATAACAATGCTGCACAGAACCAGAATCCCAAGGCTAATATTAACAATGTCCTACTAAGACCACACATTACCAGCACATAGTGTCCAAATAATGTCACCACACCATGACCACATATCGCCACCACATTGTGAATGAATAATGCACAGTACCATTACTGAATACAAACTATTGTGCTACAACCTATATTACTGGCATACAGTGACCATACAGTAGTAGATACCAGTCGTACACAGGCCCTGCAGACATATAAACAATTACAGTAAAGTTACATCCAGGGACTTACAGGAGATGTCTCTGAAGAGTTGTTCTCTTTTTCATCTTCTTCTCCATCCAGCCCAGATCTCTATGACGTCCTCTCCCGGCCATGACTTCAGTGTAGAATTTACAAAACAAACATCTTAGACGCCTCGCTTTATCCGCACTTCTCCACCAATTCCTATCGCTATACAAACTCCCCATCTATAGCACCCCAAATTGTAATAATGACCCATTTTTGTCCCAAACAGTGCAATAGGTACAACCCCCAAACTAGGTAGGCAATCCTCAATTAGGTAGCTGTATAGCACCCATTAGGTAGGTAAACTTATAGGTCCCCCAATAGGTAAGTATATCAGTCCCCTATTAAGTAGATAGGTAGTTATATAGGCCTCCCCAATAAGTAGAAATATAGATTCCTATTATGTAGTTATATAGGCCCCTGTAGGTAGTTATTGGCCCCCTGTAGCCAGGTAGTAGCCCCCTGTAGCCAGATAATTGCCCCCTGTAGCCAGGTAGTAGCCCCCCTTAGCCAGGTAGTAGCCTCTTGTAGCCAGATAATGGCCCCCTGTAGCCAGGTAGTAGCACCCATGTTGTAGCCCCCTGTAGACATTTAGTAGCCTCCTGTAGCCGGGAAGTAGCCCCCATGTAGCCAGTTAATAGCCCCCTTGTAGTAGCCCTCTGTAGCGCAGTATTAGCCCCCTGTAGCCAGCAATATGCCCCCTGCAGCTAATGATAGTAAAATAAAAAAAAAACATACTCACCTCTTCTCCATGGTCCCGCTTCCAGGTGCGGGAGCAGTGATGCCATCACGCCGCTTACACCGTCACGCAGCTCCCGGGAGCTCCTAGGAGATCCAGCATCGCAGGGGGCGTGCTGAAAGCCGTACGACGAGATGCAGTTGTGTATTTACAGCGCTCAGTGAGCACTGTACATACAGGGGAGAAGGCAGGAGGGGAACGATCCGTTTTGCTTTCTCCCTGTACCAGCAGCTGCACACTCGGTCAGTCAGCAGCTGTGCAGAGTCAGGGGCTAATCTCCGGGCGCCCCTAGGAACGGCTCTGCATTTGACTTCCATCATAGGGTTAGGGTGGGACGTCTATATAATCACCACAAAATAAGCTTCCAGACAGCACCTCACTTCAAGCGGTTTATTTAATCCAAACTGAGCACAGTTTGGATGAAATAAACCGCTTGAAGTGAGGTGCTGTCTGAAAGCTTATTTGGAGAGATTTTTTGGCCCGTGGACGGGGTTACCTGACTTGCACTCCTATTATAGTTACCTGTGCTGCTTATCATTTTCTATATATAATCACCACAGACTTAAATAGGAGTCATTTAACTCCTGTGGGGGATGATCATTCATGCCCACAGAAGTCATATCAGCCCCTACATTGACTTCTACAAGGGCTGACCACTGGGGATGACAATGGGGGGGTTACAATAATTCAACTGGACTAATAATCATCTGTATGGATCCTTACACATCAGTATCCATACACATCATTGCTAACCTTCGTGGCAGTTCCTATATTCACCTGGCCCCTATACAGAAGTTAGTGATTTGACACAGACTTACCACACAGCTCATCAGGGCCAGCAATCTAAAGTAAACAATTACAGCATGCTCCCACAGCACAATGAAGGAGGAGCTAGGATTGTGTTGTGACTTTCAGCTGAGCAGTGTTACAGACTCCAAAGTCAGTATCAGGAAAGTGCCGCTAGATCACCCTTAAACTGGCTATGAAGTCAATAACAGAGCTCAGCAGGGCCTTCATTTTTACTTGTGGGGCTGTCTCAGATTTAGTTACATAGGCAACAGGACAGGCAGCCCACATGGACAGCGGCCAACCGGGAATCTTCCCAGCAGGACAGATTGCCAGTTCGGGCCTGCCTCTATTTCTAACGTTAAAAAAAACCCACACACACAGATAAAACACTTTATTAAAAAGAACAGTCCCTGACACAATCCATGGTTCATCATTGTATTAAAGAAAGATCCAGTGCTCGTCCAACATAGTCCAATGACCTCAGCATAGTCCGAAGGTTGAAACCTGTCAAAATACAAAAACATGACAGTACTCGACTCTATTCCCTGCACATTCTCAATATTTTGTATGCAGCTAAGCTTCTAGGGGTACAGAGTAAAGAGTTCAGGCCTGAATAACATTATTCTGGGTATACAGACCACAGCTGCAGCACAATACCAGGGGGTTTGTTCTTTGTCTGTCCCCACCCAAGAGATTGTTCCTGTGAAGCAGCTCACGGCCAAAATGAACAAGGGCACTAACAGCTGCATGCATAAAACAACAGTTCAGCAAACGTATGGAGTTCTGAAGCAGACCTCTGCTAATTAGGATGCATCAATAGAAAAGTCTGCAATTTTCACAGCAGCATCAGAATTGGACCTTCACTGATTAGCAAATGGTTGCCTTCTTCTCTCCTTGTCTTGTTTTCTGCTTTATCAAACAGATAGACAATGCAACCCCCCTGCAACCACTGCTAGAAGAACACAAGCTGGTGGTGGCAGCACTATGGTCTGGAGAATATTTTCATGGTATTCTCTGGGACACTCATCCATCTGGAAATAACTCTCAACTGATTTGGTTCTAAATGCATATCACCTGCACCAGTACATACTGATTGTCTTCTCTAGAGCAAATGGAATCTTCCTGCAAGACAATATGACATGTCTTGGAAGAGGATGACCAAGACTTGCAAGTACTACCTTAGCCCCCTAAGGCCGAGTTCACAGGGCTTATTCACGGCAGAATGGTGGAATGGTTTTTGCTCGCAATTACGGCGTGTACTCGGCAGCGGGGCGGGGGGGTCGGAAACCCGCTGGCCCCATAGACATTCATTATCCACGGCACGTATACTGCCGTGATAGTTGACATGTCACTTTCACCATGCACGCCGTATTTCCATAGACATGACATCATCATAGGGTTTGTCCCGAATTGTTAAAAGGCATTGTAATCCTAGTGTATGTAAACTTTTGAACTTGTAGAAAGTAATAAAATTGCCTTAAAAATTCTCGCTCTCATTATTCTGGTAATTTTCATAATCCTAACTGATCTAAACCGGGTAAGGTTTATTCTGATTTCATGTCAGATAGAGAGAAAAACATGTGTCTTTTTATATAGTGTATGTAAACTTCTGGTTTGAACTGTATGGTCTCTCACATCTACCATGACGTCATAATGGTGGATTAGAAGAAAATTCCAGTGGAAAGCTGTGAAGCTGTGAACTCCATGCCCAAGAGAGTCAAGGCAGTGCTGGAAATTATGGTGGCCACACAGAATATTGAACTTTGGGCACAATTTGTCCATTTTCACTTAGGGGTGTATTCATTTTTGTCGCCAGTGGTTTAGACATTGATGGCTGGGTCTTGAGTTATTTTGAGGGCACATTTACTACTTTACATTATATCAAAGTGTCATATCTTCAGTGATGTCCCATGAAAGATATATTTATAAAAATATGAGGGCTATACTCACTTTTGTGAGATACTGTAGAGCCTATGGAATGCAGATTATAGGTTCCCTCTCCCCATAAATAAAGTCTAGGGATCTGTATGCGACCTCCATGTATGTAAGTCACTGATTACCTTATCTCTGCAGTCTAGTGATCTGTATGTGACCTCCATGTTATCATGAAGATGTTTAATGCTCTATTCTTTTGGAACATAAGGTGAGAAATTATATAACAAAAATAAATATAAAATGCTCAACTTCATGTATCATTGGAAAGTTATTTAATTTGATTTAGAGGTACCTAGCAGAGGTGTTGCCCTGAAAGTGTTAAAGATTTTTGATAAAAATATGTAACCTGCCACCTTTTGGGGCATGATTCTTAAGATCATGACAAACTAAATTTCAGGTGTTTGCAGATTACATTTAAATCTTCTCGGCATGTAAATGTGACCAGAGAGTAAAAAGGACAGCATTTAAGCTTTTGTGGTTTCAAGGATTTCTCTCTATGGACTAATATACTTGTTGGTTGATCAAGAATTTAAGTTATTAAAAGACTCCAGAGCCCTTTCTAACTTTGACAGCCTTAGCTCTTCCACCTGTCACAACCTACAGTAGACAGAGCCCTTATTTTATCTCAATAACCCTCTGAATCAGAACCACCCTTTTATAGTGGATATTACTCCTCTATGCAATAGGTAGCAGTTAGAGAGTAATTATACAGCACTTCTTTTTTTCTCTCTTATTTGTTTTATATTTTACTTAGTATTTTGATATAATGGATTTCTATATTACTGCACTATTGAACACCCTGCATGGGAGTTTTTCTTTTTTTTAATTCATATGCTTTGTCACATTAAACCTGTTGATATTTTCTTTAAAACCCTTTGAATAAAAAATGGCTATCAACAATCACATTTTTAAGGGCCATTCACACGGCATATTTCAGGGACGGATTGCAGCCGTATTGCGCGCCATACTGCACTGCAATACGGCTGCAATCCGTCCCTGCCATTACGGTTATCCACAGTTCTCATAGAGAACTGTGGATTCCGTCTTTCCTCCCGCTCGGCAAATCCGCCGGGCGGGGAGAAAGTGACATGCACATTATCCCGGCGGGATACGCGCCATGGATAATGCATGTCTATAGGGCCGGGAAGCTGCGCCCCCGCCCCTTATTCAAGCCGTAATTGCGGGCGAAATCCGTCCCGCAGTTACGACTTGAATAAGCCGTGTGAACCAGCCCTTACACTGGTTTTCCTAATTGCCTAAATAGTAACCGGGTGGTGCCGTTCTAGCTAGATTTGGTTTCTGACTAGTGTAGTTTTTAGGGTGCTTTCACACAGAGCATTTTGGGTGCATTTTTGACGTGTTGTTTGGTGTGTTTTTTTTTGTAGAAATACATAGCAATTAATGCTGTACATTTCTGCAAAAAAAAAAAAAAACAGTCCCCCAAACTGCCTACCTGTATTTCTGTGCTATATGTCTCTCTGTTACTCCTCTGTGTTCAGTGCTGTCATGTTCTCTGTTCTCTCTGTGCCCCTTGCTCCTCAGTTCTTTCTCTAGTTTCACTTCTGATGTTCTGTGAGTAGGGCTGTTCTCCTCTACTCAACCTGCCCTATTTATTGATGGCAAATAAATAGAGTTCCCCTTTATCTGCTGCTCACAATAGGAACTATATACATAGCACACTCAGTACTAAACATGGAACTGGAACTGAACTTCCTGCAGAGCTGACAGGCTTCCTATTTAGCTGTGTAACTTGGCCCCTTCCATGTCAGCTCTCTAATAGGCTGCTTAACTCAACAGCACTGTCTCTCCCTTGCTTCTTATGCTGTGTCTACACAGCAATGTTAAAATGCCCTCCAGAATCTGGCATCATTTTAACATTGCTGGAACACGGTTTTTGACAGAGATTTGTGCTAAAAGCCACGGTCGGTTTTCGGATTTGCCATTTTCCCTGTAAATTGAATGTATAGAAATCCAAAGGAAATCTTGCGACATATACAGCGTATTTTAAAATCCGACAGAATCTGGTAGATTTTAAAACTGACTGGAAAAAAATCTGCGCTTTGTAGACTACCGTATGTATTTTTCATTGTGGTCTACACAGCACTGTGTACCGTCGGATTTTTGGCAGATTCTAAATAATTAATCTGCCGAGAATAACTTGCTGTGTAGGCATTGCCTTATACTGCAAGAATAGTAACCAATGACTAAGCACTAACGGAGGAATATAGACATCCTATTAGGTACACATCCCCTCTTAACTGTACATGTGATTCACAGTAAGTATAATATATATATATATATATATATATATATATATATATATATATATATATATATATATATATATATATATATATATATATAATATATATATATATATATTCTCCATCCATACTCCTATGGAACAGAACAGAGAGATGTGCAGTAACTTGATGGACTTTTCATTCTCATTCTGAAGCGGAAACTATCGGGGGTTCATTCCTGAGTTAAGAAATACAGAAATTCTAAGTATACCACAGGGGCACTTGATACATAAATTCACAGTAAAAAATAGTAACTATCCCTCTGTTAAAACTTTGCATTTCTTATATATGTATTAAAATAATATTGTACTAAGATTACAAATGTGTTGAAAAAGGAGAAAGAAGAGATGTCCTGAGCTCAGATCAACTGTTTCAGAAATACTAATGATTTACCACCCAGAGGTCTTCCTCTGTTTTCAGTACAATCTTTCAGAATTAACCAAATAATTTGGATGTAACAATGTCGTATCACACCTATAAATAAAGGGTTTGCTGGCCAGAGCGTTAGTGCGTAAAGAGCATAACATTCAAATGCCTATCCTTTCCCTATTTTTACCGGTGTTTTTTTAGTAAACGCCCCAAACAGGGTACAAGACCCTAATAGTCTCTACGAAAATTCCTATCATTAACAGACATAAGTATTTCGGGCGACATGTATAAACGGGGCTGTGCCAGTTTTCTGGTGTACTTTGAGCCAAAAAGAATGTGTGAACAGGTGCACTCCAAACTTTAGTGCGATAAGTCCCTTTGTAATGCGCCAAAGACACTTTTTAGTACGCCAAAGATTTGGGGTGTTCTGGGGGCGTGTAGTACACCACATTCATAGAAGTAGACACATTTATGATTCTTTGACACCAAACCTAGGTGCAGAACAATTAGAACAGCAAGACCAAAATAAAGGTACAGGGGCCGCAATGGTCGCATTAGCGACCGGACTCCTTTTGACTCACAATTCTAAAATGCAAAACGTTCAAGAATAGAATTGTGAGTCAAAAGGAGTATACCATAAAAACATTTCTTAACTGCGATACCGATCACATTATATATGGAATACATGCAATTTGTTATATGTAGGGAACAGTATTAGAAAATTTAAAACACGTATAGCAGAACACCTGACCGGCATTAAAAAACAACTTACCACTTATTCGGGAGCTACTAAACATTTTGTGGAAAAACATGCCGGCAATCTAAATACCTTTAGCTGCTTTGGTATAGAAAAAGTTGAGCGCCCGTTTAGGGGTGGAGACTGGCAGCAAAAGGTCAGGCTCCATGAAGCATTTTGGATATATGAGCTTCAAACAAGAATACCGGCAGGTTTAAACTTTCGGAATGACCGCGCTTATATTTATTAAAGTAGAAGAAGTACTCATATACAGTAGTTGCATGTTATAAATGGTTATATTGTATTGCATATATCAACAATGGTAAATTAATTTTTAAACGTCACATTAGTTTTAGGAATTCACAGGGTTAATAGTCTGTTACGTAATTGTCACATGACAGGATACCCTCTATTTAAATCAGGCAGTTGTAGAAAAGACTTCAAGCTGTGAACAAGGGCCACAGTGCGCCCGAAATGCGTAGGCTGTTTTACTGCCATTTTTATACCCTCTGAATGTCATGTTTATGTTTTTTCAATAAAGTAAAGCTCCACTGTTACTGCTGGTGCTGGAGCGCATTTTTTTGCAAGTCTGCCTACATGTAAACCTGACCTGCCTAGCTATATACCAGCCCTGGCTACCTGTCCTGCCTAGCTATAAACCAGCCCTGGCTAACTGTCCTGCTTAGCTATATACCAGCCAGGGCTACTTGTATACCTGCCCTGCCTAGCTATATACCAGCCCTGGCTACCTGTCCTGCCTAGCTATATACCAGCCCTGGCTACCTGTATACCTGCCCTGCCTAGCTATATACCAGCCCTGGCTACCTGTATACCTGCCCTGTCTACCTGATATGACACTGCCCTGTCTAGCTAATACCTGACTGTCTACCTGTATACACCCTGTCTACTATACCTGCCTTCTAGCGTATATACCTGCCCTGTCTACCTTAATGACCAGCCCTGTCTAGCTATATACCTGCCCTGTCTAGCTGTATACCTGCCCTGTCTAGCTGTATACCTGCCCTGTCTAGCTGTATACCTGCCCTGTCTACCTATAAGTGGCCCTGTCTATATACTGGCCCTGCCTGGCTACATACTAGCCCTGCCTGGCTACATACTGGCCCTGCCTGCCTACATACTGGCCCTGCCTGCCTACATACTGGCCCTGCCTGCCTACATACTGGCCCTGACTGCCTACATACTGGTCCTGACTGCCTACATACTGGTCCTAGCTGGCTAATTACTGCCCCTGGCCCTAGCTGGCTAATTACTGCCCCTGGCCCTACCTGGCTAATTACTGGCCCTACCTGGCTAATTACTGGCCCTACCTGGCTAGTTACTGGGGGCAGCCCTAGCTACCTGGCTGATTACTGGGGGCAGCCCTAGCTACATGGCTGATTACTGGGGGCAACCCTAGCTACCTGGCTAGCTACTGGGGTCAGCCCTAGCTACCTGGTGTAGTGCTAAGACATTTATTGACCATCCGGAATCCATATTGACAATATCACTTTAAGAATTATAGATGATAATAGCTAGTCTTTAAGCTGTAATTTTCCTAGCTTCTTGTAGATGTGTACTGAGAAGCAGTGCATATTGACACAGAGGGTTGTTATCAGGGCCTCGTTGTTTTGGGAATGCTGTAGCTGAAATAATACTACCCGGCATGGTTAGAGAGAAGTCGTGGGAATCCAGGTGTCCATGGTTCAGGGTTGCTTGGCATCTAGTCATGGGTTTTTTCCAGTGCCAGGTTAACCTCTTAAGAACTGGCCATTCGAAGGAGGGAGGCCTTATACTGGAAAAGTACTGATCTGTCAGCTTGCGTAACACTTGGTTACGCAGGCATTTGTTTCAGTAAGATATAAGCTGGGAAAGTTTGCTGCGAAGTTAGAAGTAGCTGTACCTGTGGGCTATAGAGGGACGCCTCAACGCCACAGTGTGGATACCCCAGGTAGATCTCTCTATCTTGCTGGCCCCTTCTCCCAGCTGATGATACTGATAGATGAAGCTGATAAGATGCCTGGTGGAGCTTGGACCTGTATATGGGGGCACCCGTGCATGGTGTTGTCTCAGGATTATCTCTCTATCTTCACTGGTTCGTGTTTACCAGTTGATGCCAATAGATGATGCTTATAAGATGTCTGATGAAGCTTTGACCCATGTATAGATGTGATGTGAGTATTTGTAATCCTTATTATGCGTGCTTTGTCTTTGTAACCAATATTATGCATGCCTTGCCTTTATAATCTATATTATGCAAAAGTTTATACAATATCACACTATCTTCTTGTAGTTTTATGTAATCATTGAATTACTCATATAATAAAGTAAATAAAGCATTGGATGTTGCCTTCTTTAAAGCCGTACAGGACCCACACAAAGAGTTGGCAAAACATTTGGTACCAGAAGTGTTAAACATATGGCAGAAGGTTTTTCTGATTAAGGGAGTGTTGATAGTGACCTCCTGACCTTAAAAAGCAGATTTTAGCAAAATTCTGATAATCCGGAATATGGTGAAAAACACATGGAAAAAGGTTTTTCTGATTAAGGGAGTGTTGATAGCGACCTCCTGAACTTAAAAAAAACAGATTTTAGCAAGATTCCAATAGTCTGGAATTTTAAACCTCCATCCAATAATCCGGAATATAGTGTGAAATTGTGTAAAACATGTCTTTCGTTAAGAAGAAAAAGGTTGTAAATATATCTGTTGATATTTCAGGCTGGGAGCAGGCTCCCTTTTGTGTTTTGGCCAATTAGTGGCTGCAATTTATTGCATTGAGTGAATCAGGGGATAAGTGTATAAAAGATGCTGAACCAACTAATGTGGTCACGCATTTGCAAAGGGTAAAAATTGAAAGGAACAACTACATTCAATTCCTTAAGAAGTTGGATTTTGTTACGTGCTTATAGGAAACAGCATGAAGAACGTATTTAGTTCTTGGAAAAAAAAAACAGGAGAGGGGGAAAAAAAAGTAAGTAATGTAGTAGTGAAAAAGCAAGTGAGATAGAAATTGAGGCGTTTTAAATACATAGGACAAATAGCTATATCAGTTTTGTTTTAGGAAAATAGCAATCCGGCATATAAGAGACCCTTATAATAGCTAAGACTCAGGTCTCTTTATCTGGCATGTTATCTCTAGAGAAACACATGCAGTGTATACATATTAGAAGTGGTTTTATGTGTACAGATAAGCAGTGTGAAAGCTTTATTGTCTCTAAATTAATGTGTAGATGTGTGATGTCCGGTTACTATTTTAGTCGGGTTCAGTTCTGTGTTCAGAGTCAAATGTTGTCATATGTTTGGATTTCTTTGTTTGTAAATTTGTTCTTGTATTGTGTTCTGTGTTGCAAGAATGTTTGAGCCACCGGAGAATGTGTAGTTTTTGATTGTGCGGCATTTGTTTTATGGTTCTGTAAAGTCTCTGTAACATAGAGACTTCTAATGGAATAGTTAAGGTATAGGTATACAAAACTTGATGTATAGCCTATAAATATTCCCGGGAGTGTATAGCCTTGAGTGTGGGATAAAATTCTTGTCTTTGGTCAGTAGATAAGAACAGTTTGCAGCTCATTACACAGCAAGGATATGTACTTGTAGAAAGTATATTTACATCTGAAAAGTTTAGACGGCCGCATATTGTGAATGGACTGAGTTTACTATTTAACCCCTTACCGACATTTGTCGTACTCATACGGCAATGTCGGGTAGGGGTTCCCGCAAATTGCCGTATGAGTACGTCAAGGCGATCTTGCGCGCTCACAAGCGGAGCGCGCAAGATCGCGGCATGAAACCAGCGGTATATTACCGCTGGCATCATGCCGCATCCCCCACGGCCGGAGTGAGCTCCGGCCGCGGGGGATTAACCCCCCGATGTCGCGACATCGTGGTCGCGACATCGCGGCTGCGGGCGGCAGGAGTGAGCTCCTGCTGCCCGCCGATCTCGGCGCAGTAATGGCGCTGAGCGCCGGTACTGAATCTCCTACCAGACAGCCCGGACGCTGAATGACAGCATCCGGGTTGTCTGGTGACGTCACGATGCCCACAATGCATTGTGGGCAGCGTGACAGACAGTTGCCATGGAGACCAGCATACAGCTATAAACTGTATGCTGATCTCCTATTGCATGAATGATCTGACGATCGTTCATGCAATTCCCCCCTGGGGGAAAGTGTAAAAAGTATGAAAAAGTAAAAAAAAGTGTAAAAAAGTAAAACACAAACACAAAAAATAAAATAAAAACACGTACATCGCCCTTTTCCCCTTTACAAACGCCAATCGCCCTAAAAAAGATCAAAAATAAATAAAGTACCCATATTTGGTATCGCCGCGTGCGTAGCGACCCACCCTATAAATCTGTCATGTTAATTAACCCGTACGGTGAACGGCATAAAAAAAAAACAAAAAACACTCACAGACTAGCGATTTTTGTTCATCCCGCAGCACATAAAATGGAGTAAAAATTAATCAAAAACTCATATCAACATCAAAGTGATGCCAATTAAAACGTCAGTTCATCCCGCAAAAAAAAAGTCCTTACACAGCTCTGTATACGGAAAAATTAAAAAGTTCTGGCTATTAGAAGATAGCGATGCATAAATATTGTTTTACACAATAAAAACACTTTTTTTTCAAAAAAATTGTGCTTTCAAATAAAAAAAACTACATAAATTGGGTATCACCGTAATCGTCTCAACCCACAGAGTAAAACTAACTTGTCACGGATACTGCACGGTGAACGCTATTAAAAATAAAAATAAAAAACACTGCTAGGATTGCAGTATTTTCTTCACCCTACCTTCCAAAAAACAGATTTAAAAGCGATCATAAAGTCTTGTCCCCCCAAAAATATTACCAATAAAAACGTCAACTCATCCCGCAAAAAAAAAGTCCCTATACAGCTCCATAAACAGAAAAATAAAAAAGTTATGGCTCTCAGACTGCGGTGATGCAAAAACGTGTTTTCCTTTTCAAATAAATGTGTTTTTATTGTGTAAAAGCAGTAAAACATTAAACAAATATACAAATGTGGTATCGCTGTAATCGTATCAACCTGCTGAGTAAAACTAGCATGTCATTTATACCGCACAGTGACCGCTGTAAAAAATAAAAATAAAAAACACTACCAGGATTGCTGTTTTTTTGTACAAAATGCTTCACAAAAACCTTAATAAAAAGTGATCAAAGCATCATATGCCCCCCGTAATGGTATCAATAAAAACATCAACTCATCTCGTAAAAAACAAGCCCACAAGCAGCTCCATATGCAAAAAATTAAGAAAGCTATGGCTGTCAGAATACGACAACTTAAAAACGCAACTTTTTATAAAACTCGCTTCTATTGTGTAAAAGTAATAAAACATAAAAAACTATATAAAATTTATATCATTGTAATTGTACCGACCCCCATAGTAAAGTTATCCCGTCATTTATCCCGTATGGCGAATACTGTAAAAATGAAGCCCAAAAACAATGGCGGAACTGCGTTTCCCCCCTCCATTTCCATGGCCCAATGCTAAAAAAAACTACGGAACACCTGTGCGCCCAAAATGCAAAATACACCCTTAGGTGAGATCCCTGAGGGGCGTTGAATCCAAAATGGAGCAACTTCTGGAAGGTTTCACCTGTTTTAGTACTTTGGGGGCTTTGGAGATGCGACATGGCCCCACCAATATCTGTGCGCCAAAAGCCAAATAGCACTCCCTCCCTTGTACCCCCTGCCATGCGCCCAAACAGCAGTTTACACCCACATGTAGGGTATTGCCGAACTTGGAAGAAATTGCGTAACACAATTTTGGGGCTTTTTTTCCAAGATTCCTTGTAAAAATTAAACATTTTCAGCTAAAATTGCAGATTATTGGAAAAAATATATATTTTTTTATTTTCAGAGCCGAACGCTAAAAAAATTTGTGAAACGCCTGTGGGGTAGATATACTCACTACACACCTGGATATATTCCGTAAGGGGTGTAGTTTCCAATATGTTTTTTTTTTAGGGGTATTTATTAAGTTTTGGAACCTTAGGGTGTCCGCAAACCTGAAATGGCCCCTAAATATAATCGTAATGAAAATGAGACCCCAGAGTCCAGTAGGTGCTCCTCCTATTCTGGGGCTTGTGGTTGAGCCAAATAATGCACTAGGGCCACATGTGGGATATCTCTGAAAACGGCAGAATATGGGGAATCAATATTAATTTGCATTTCCCTGATCACATTTACCGTATTCTTGTCAATAATGTATAAACATTGAAAATCTGCAAAAAAAGTGAAATTTTGAAATTTCACTTCCACTTTGCTTTAATTCCTGTGAAACACCTAATGGGTTAATAAACTTCATAAATGCGGTTTTGAATACTTTAAGGGGTGTAGTTTCTTAGATGAGGTCACTTATGGGGGTATCTAACATACAGGTCAATCAAAGTCACGTTAGAACTGGACTGGTCCCTAAAAAATGTATATTGCAAATTTTCTTGAAAATTTGAAAAATACTACTAAATTTATAAGCCCCCTAATGTCGTAAAAAAAAAAAAAGACATTTAAAAAAATGATGCCAAACTACAGCAGACATATGGTAGATGCTAGTTATAAACTATTTTGAGTGGAATAACTATCTGTCTTACATGCAGAAATTTTTGAAGTTTGAAATTGGTAAATTTTTCACATTTTTCACGATAATTTGATATTTTTCACAAATAAACAATCATTTTTTGGACCAAAATTTCTTACTATCTTAAAGCACAATGTGTCACGAGAAAACAATCTCTGAATCACATGGATAGGTTAAAGTGTCAAAAAGTTATTCTCACACAAAGTGACACATGACAGATTTAATAAATGGGGCTCTGTCAGAGAGGCCAAAACTGGCTCCGGCGGGAAGGGGTTAATATAAGAGATATTACTATGACTGACATTTTGTGTGTTCTCTTCAAGGCAAATTTTCCTGATATATTGTAGTTAATTGTTCTTTATTGAAGGAAAAAGTTGTTTGTGTGTAATTGACGTGTTTTTGTTTTTACAGGTAATTAGGTAACAAGTCTGTAGATGATGTATGGAACATAGAGAATATACTTGTGTAAGCATATATAATGTATGTCATGTCTGGTTTAAAAGTTACCTATAGGTGTGATATAAAGGATATCCTTTTAAATTGGCTTTTGTTAAAGATAAATCCACGTGGTATTTACTGAGCTCATTTTTGATACCTTGCATTGTGCACATATTTTAGTTTTGAAAAAGTTTTTGTTTGTCATGTTGTTTTTATGGACGCCTTTTGCTAATGTTTTGCTTTCCCTTCCCTCGAAACGTTGAATTGTCTGGGAGGGTTGATTAATTTTCTGTTTAAATTTGCAGGAGTGGGAGAAAAAAAAGATTTCTAGTGATCCACTGATATCTAATACAAGTCATCAGCGCTCCCAAACTTGTTGAAATCAAGCACCGGGCACAGGAAAATTTTAACCCTGAGTTTTTTTTGGTAGTACTACTGGGTTTTTTGGTCAAAATTAGATTTTAGGTCAATGTGTTCCCAAATGTAAAACAACTGTGCATTCCTTATTGGATATTTTTTTGTTTGGAGCTCCAATTTATAAAGAGTTAACAAATAATTCCTTTGTGTTAAAGGGGAGACACCAGTGTGTTTCCCCAGTCAGTGTGATGTGATGGTCCCTGTGATGTGTTTTTTGTTTCATGCTTTTTGTTGTGATGTCTAATGCGCATTGCGACTAACCTGTTGAGTGTCATATTGCACGATAAGCTGTCTTTTCTTTGTTGCATATTAATCTGTCCCTAGAGAGTAAAGGCCTGAGTAAAAACACAAGAATACTCTAGGGTAAATATTAATAAATGAAGAATAGTTAATTGTTAAATAAGATGCCATGATGTAGTGAGGATTTATGACATAGAAGGTATTAGGGGTTTTATGCTAGTATCCAGTGAAAGAAAATTTGGAGAGGGCAGGAACAGTTTCCATATCTTTTGGTTTAGAAGCAGTAAAATGGTTGACTGTGTTCTTTACTAGGCCCATACAGATGGGTGAGTGATCATTTACTATCTGTTTATCTGAGAAGATAAATGCTGGGGAAAAGAAAAAAAGGGAATCGAGTGATATTAGTTTATAACAGCTATGATATGTGCACTCCAATATGAGTGTGAAAATATTTTGGTTCCACTCACTCTTTAAACAAAGGTGCAAGAATTTGGGTAAAACAACTGAGTGATAAAGGCCCTTCAGAGCCTGTAGAAGTTATTGCTAGAGGGACAAAATTGGCAGCAAGGAAACCAGGAAAGAAAAGTGGGAAACAGATGTTATCTCAGAGAATAATAAGTCTGTTCTTTCTTTTAGTTTACCCAATCCAAATTTTGGAGAGGGGTGGTTGATCGGTATTGCAGGCATGGTCCTTTTGGTCTCTGTTATTGCCCAATCGTTGCATCAACAAAGAGAGGAAGTGCCAGACAAGGAGAATATGGCATTATGGAAAATTAAGCAGAATCTTTATTTGGCACAATTGAGTAGCAGTTTTTGTCATACATAAATGTATGACAAAAACTGCTACTCATATACTAGAGACTTTCATGGTAGCTGTACCAACCCCCTTGCAACAATGGACAAAATTTATAGGAGGATCTGTCCAAGATAAGGAGATTGAAGATGGAGATGTGATCCAGAATTATACATACCATTCATATTATGTTTGTATAATCTGTACTGGAGAGGATTTCCTTGCTGAAGATATGATATATAGACTCAAAATATTGCATCCGCTGAATTATGCTATCAAATGATTTATAATCCAAATAACATAGGGAGATGTCAGCAATAAAAATAAAGAGGGAAAAAAAAAAAGGGGGCATAATGAAAATGATATATGGATTCTGAATTTGGGCAAGGGTGGATTTATTGACCATTTAGAGTCCAGATTGACATTCAGAAATTCTAGGGTTACCCCTTATGCTTGTAGGATCCCCTGCCGTAGCTGCATATGCTGCTAAGGCCTTAAGGGAGAATATCTTGCCTGGTAGCTAGATCAATAAGTACTACCAGTAGCGCCTGAGAAGATATAGTATTAGATATACAAAGTTATCAAAAAGCTATCTTACAGAATAGAGCGGCCCAAAAGATTTTTTGTTTTTTAATTCCCCCACCATGGGTACCAAGAGTTTCAGAATAGGTGTTGCTTTAACTTGTCAGATCATAGCCAGGATTTGCAGTCCCAAATAGATCAGTTCACATCACACAGGGTAATGGTAAATGGTGGGATTGGTTATTTTCCTGGTCACCTGATCTTGGTTATTTACACTATATTTTAGGAGTACTGTTCATTATAGTTTGTGCTTGCATTGCATTATGCTGCTGTATACAGTGTATTCCTTTCTCTGATAGCAATATGTCGTTCTCTGCCCGAAGCCATTCCCTTGGGATATGGTGTTGTATATAGATAAAATATGGATTGTGGATGGTCAAAGGGGGGAATGTAGTGCTAAGAGATTTATTGACCCTCCGGAATCCATATTGACAATATCACTTTAAGAATTATAGATGATAATAGTGTCTTTAAGCTGTAATTTTCCTGTTCTTGTAGATGTGTACTGAGAAGCAGTGCATATTGACACAGAGGGTTGTTATCAGGGCTTCGTTGTTTTGGGAATGCTGTAGCTGAAATAATACTACCCGGCATGGTTAGAGAGAAGTCGTGGGAATCCAGGTGTCCATGTTCAGGGTTGCTTGGCATCTAGTCATGGGTTTTTTCCCAGTGCCAGGTTAACCTCTTAAGAATGGCCATTCGAAGGAGGGAGGCCTTATACTGGAAAAGTACTGATCTGTCAGCTTGCGTAACACTTGGTTACACAGGCATTTGTTTCAAGTAAGATATAAGCTGGGAAAGTTTGCTGCGAAGTTAGAAGTAGCTGTACCTGTGGGCTATAGAGGTCCGCCTCAACGCCACAGTGTGGATAACCCCAGGTAGATCTCTCTATCGCTGGCCCCTTCCCCCAAGTGATGATACTGATAGATGAAGCTGATAAGATGCCTGGTGGAGCTTGGACCTGTATATGGGGGCACCTGTGCACGGTGTTGTCTCAGGATTATCTTTCTATCTTCACTGGTTCGTGTTTACCAGTTGATGCCAATAGATGATGCTTATAAGATGCCTGATGAAGCTTTGACCCATATAAGATTTTGATGTGAGTATTTGTAATCCTTATTATGCCGTGCTTTGCCTTTGTAACCAGTATTATGCATGCCTTGCATTTATAATCTATATTATGCCCAAAAATATATACAATATCACACTATCTTCTTGTAGTTTTATGTAATCATTGAATTACTCATATATTAAAGTAAATAAAGCATTGGATGTTGCCTTCTTTAAAGCCGTATCAGACCCACACAAATAGTTGGCAAAACACCTGGCTAGTTACTGGGGGCAGCCCTTGCTACCTGGCTAGTTACTGGGGGCTAATTACAGTGGTAGGCCCTGTCTACCTACCAAATTAATGGAGGAAGGCCCTGTTACCTACCTAATGGGGTCTACCTATTTACATGCCCCTTATCTGACATTTTTTTAATTTCTATTTTTTCGGGTCTAACTTAGCTGTTTGGGGCATTGATAGGAAGGTGCTGGAAATGAGCGGAGTCTAAGAGGTATTTGTGGTAAATTCTACAGAGAGAGTAGTGGCCACTTAAGAAGAAGACATTGCATTTCTGTACCGGGACAGAGAAAGAAATGGAAGGGAACGACTCATCAGGGATGACGTCATGGAGGTTTGGGCCAGAAGAAGAAAAGGAGAAGAAGACAACTCCCATCAGAGATGACGTCTTCTGTGAGTACCTGCTGTCAGGGGTAAGATTACTTCTGTGTTGAGTCAGTGCTGTGTTCATGTGATGGTGACCTGACTACTGGTGATGTGATTGGTGGGGTTGTAGGCTATGCTGGTGCTTATGTAGTGTCAGTGTGGGCTTGTCCCTGATTGTAAAGCAAGTGTACACCTGACTCTGTGATGAGGGGTTTCTCTGCACCACGGTTTCTTTCTTGCTTGTGTGTAGGCTGCTTTCACACGGAGCGGTTTTGGTGCATTTTTTGTGTAAAAAATGTACAGCATTAACTGCTCTGCCTTTCTGCACAAAAACGCACCAAAACACATCAAAAACACTCCGTGTGAAAGCACCTTTATAGTGTCGTTTATTTTAGAAAGTGGCGAGGTGCGAGAACAAGGGGAATTTTTTAAGCGGATATTGTATGTGGTCTGGTGGGGGCTTAGTGCCAGGGCTGATTTTTATTCCCAGTCCGGCCCTGCTTAAAGCTATATAGAACTGGCCTGTCAGCCCAACCTTCATACATGTCACCCTCCATCTGAAAGATAGAAAGCTGAAATCAGAAGATCTCACAGATGGTTAAATCCCCAGAACATATGGGGCGACATGTATGAATGGGGCTGCGCCAGTTTTCTGTTGTACTTTGAGCCAAAAAGAATATATGAACAGGCACACTCCAAACCTTAGCACAATAAGTCTCTTTGTAATGCGCCAAAGACACTTTTGAATGTGCCAAAGATTAGGGGCATTCTGGGCACGTGTCACACCACATTCTTAGAAGTAGACACATTTATGATTCTTTGACGCCAAACTTAGGTGCAGAACAGTTAGAACAGCCAGAACAACTTAATGGTGGTCAGTCTGAGTCAGACGTCGTATTGGCACCACAATGCGCCTGTATGTATGACCTGCAGAAGAACAGGTTCATACATTATGGTGCATTCTACACTACCTTAAAACGATATAGAACTGGCCTGTCAGTGCCAGTGTTCATACATGTCGCCCATGGTTCTTTCCTTCTATCACAAGTTTCAGAGACTATACCCACTGACATCATCACCAATGGGTGGTATTATACATAAATTCCATTATTTTAGTAAAAATAAGCTCCCAGTACAATTTTTTACCTAGTTAAAAAATTAGTGGCTTTAACGAAAACTCCAAAATTATCCCACACATCTCACACTTTGATGGCATGTTCTGTTGATATGACTTCAAAGTGCAAGATGAAAACACCTCTGTGAGGAAGAGTTAAACTATCACACTATCTACATATACGAATGAGCTAATATTACATATTGGTGTGAAATAGTAGCTAAATCTTTTTGTTCCGGCAGCATAAAATTCAGTGCTACTTCTGGACCATGAATATATTGTCTAATTTATACCTCAGATTATATAATATTATAGTTTTATCTCTGCTTACAACTGAGAAGGTTAAAAGGTTGCAAGCAAGTTAGAGCACATTTGTTTTCATTTTTTTCTACCCAAGCAAAATCTACCACCTAACCATAGCTGTATAATTAGCTAGTGCTAAATGTCCCACATTTGATGAGTCAATTCGATGTGCCATGATTTACACTCCTGTAATTTAGTACGATTTGATATTAAAACAAAGGCTCTAAAAAATGCATTAAGACTAAATTAGCTGGAGCCAGGGAGTGGGTTGTGATACCTACCTCTCACTGCAGACAAGCCATCTGCTTCCCTGAGTGTCATTGCCTTTATCTTCTTACCATTCATTCCAGATATAGCAATTTCAAACAGTAATGTCCCTCCTGCCACATTTGCCTGGGAATTAAATAAACAGAATAATGGGTCAATTGCCGCTCTCCAATTTGAGAAGCCAGTTTAATAGCTTTGGAAAAAAAAGCACATGGACCATATGCGGCAGCAAAAATATAATGGCTTGGATGTGGAGCGCATGCACAAATGTCGAGGGGGAAAGAATACAAGGATGAGATTGTTTGTCTGGAAATATAGTCAAAAGGACTAATGACATAACACATAAAGGATATGCTTATGGTAATAACTGCTCAAAGCGGAATATTGCTTTTTCCTAAATAAGTCGTACCATATAGACATTAATTAGGCAATGTTTCCTTTTCCTGGAATGCAGCCGGTTTGATATTATTAGACCTTATGGCAACAGTATCTAGTTTAGCTTTTTTCTCATTTTGAAGCACCACATAATAAGTCAGATGCACTTCCGTAAATACACCCAGTAACGTGTCTATAGTAAACATGTGCAAGATTTTATGATGAATTTATAGAAGAAACATATGTATAAAGAGGAAGATTGACATAAAGCAACCACAAATTGTGGCTGAAGCAATTCACAGTCTGTCAAATCCTCCAAATGTGCAAACATTCAGGGGCATATTTATCAAAGCGTTTTTGCCAGAATTCTGAATTCTATTAAAAAATAATGGCACACATGTTTCACATCACATTTATGATGTGATTTAGACAGTTTTTAGAGACTTCTGTGCGTCGTCTCACAAAAATGTGAGTGATAATGTCATGATCGTGCCCGACAGACCCCCAGCTACGAGCTCTGGTCGCCGGCCACGGCCGTGGTGACATAAACCGTGGTTTCTGACATAATGCTTTGTATTTCTATTCACCAGTTTTGTTCTGTGTTGTTTGATTGATTCCTGGCCAACGCCCATGGTCAGGAATTCCCCAGCACTCCACTGGTTAACCTGGCTCCTTGCTGGTCTTGTTGATTTACAGTTCTATGCTCCTGTCCGGTCTTCTGTTTCTTCCACCCATCACCTTCGTCCTTGGTCTTGGTGGCAGGTATAAAAGGGCTATTCTTCTCTTCCCCTTTCCTGTTATACTGGTCTGTTTTTCTGCCTATAGTTCACCTTCTCCCTTCTGTGCCTCATCTGTTATTTGACTCTGTTACCAGCTATTCTTCTGTCTCCTGATTCTGTACCGCATCTCTCGATAGTTACCAACTTGACTTGACTGACTCTCCCAGATTATGTTCTGTGTCCGTTTGTCTGTATCTTGGGTTTCCATGTATTTAGTGTAGCTATCAGTCTTCTGGTTGGGGCCGAACTATTAAAGAGATGGGCAACCCCAAAAGGCCGGAACAGTGGTTGGGAACAGCATCAGGGCCTCACTCTGTTTGTGTCTGCTCGTGCACCCCTACCCAGTCCCTTAGGGTAAGTTCACATCGCTTATTTTGTACGAGCAGGAAGATAATTGACATGTAATTTATTCATGGCGCTTACGCACTGCGAGTAATCACAGTCTATGGCCCCCCCGAGCCGCGGGAGTACGCACTGATCAGCGCAGCTCCCAAAGTCCCGGCGTAATTGCGGGGCGTATTGTGCGCCCCGCAATTAAGCCGTGTGAACATACCCTTACAAATATTGGTAAAAGAAAGCATGGCTTAAGGCATGTTCACACGGCTTAAAATGGGCCGTATTTCGGTCCGTAATTACGCGCCGAAGTGCGCCAATTACGGGCCGAAAACGGCCCATTCATTACGGTAATTCACAGTTCTCATAGAGAACTATGGATTACGTCTCCTCAAGCCGGGCGGGGAGATAATTGACATGTGAATTTCTAGCCGCAAATACGCGCCGCTAGCAATTCAAGTCAATGGGCCGGCGAAGTGGCGACCCCCTGCTCAGTCTCCCGCTCCCGCCCCGCCCCCGGTCACACGGCGTAATTGCGGGGCGTAATTACGACCTGCAAATATACCGTGTGAACATAGCCTTAGAGGCAAAATGTGAGTGGTTTAGTATGTGTCGCTAAATACCAACATTTTGCCACATTTAGTAGCACAAAGTAGGCCGACTTAAAAATGGTATAAAGTTGGAGCAGACAGCGTTAACCTGCACCAGATTTATTAACTCTGATAAATATAGAGCATTGCAAGAATGTCTAGTCTAACTTTACACTAATAGACAGTATTGATAATCTGTCCCAAAGTGTCTGGGCTAAGGATTTCAGGAAAAACTTAAGAAAATATAGTTATCTTTGATGTCATACAACTCTGCACATGTCTGATATACCGTTCTACTACTGCGACAAGAGTGAAGCTGCCTCCCCCATGGATAGCAGGGGGGTCGCAAAAGCAGGTATACGATGAGTCAGGCTCCCCTGGGGCCAAACTAGTGCTCCTTCAGGGGAACAGAGATAGGGGAATACTATATTTTTTAATTGCCCTATCAACAAATTTGGGGGGCCCTATAACCTACTGAGGGAATATGTCTACTGAGGGAAACCTGCCTACAGACTGGGGGCACTATATACATATAAATTACTGGGGGGACACATAGACCTAACTACAAACTGGGGAGTCCTATAACCTTCTGGGGTACATAGAGACCTACCTACAGACTGGGGGGGCACTATACATCTATATACTACTCGGGTGACATATAGCCCTAACTATAGACTGGGGAACCCTATAACCTACTGGGGAACATATATACCTGCCTACTTACTGGAGGGTCCTATATACCTGGGGACATATATACCTGCCTACATACTGGAGGGCCCTATAACCTACTGGGGGACATATATATCTACCTATACACTGGGGTATATAAGCTACTGGGGAAAATATATACCTACCTACATACTGGGGGCCCTATAACATATTGGGGGACATATTTACCTCCTTTTTTGGGGGGACCTATTACCATACCCTTTTAAAGGGCAGGAAATACATAAAAAACCTAAAAAACTGGGGGGTTGTATTACCTACTGGTGGAACATATATAACTACCTACATAATATGGGGCCCTGCATACCTATAACCTACTGGAGGGACATATAAACCTACCTATATACTATGGGCCCTATATACCTATAACCTACTGGTGGGACAAAAACCTACCTACTGACTGGGGGGCCATATGTAATTATAATCTACTGGGAGACCTATATACTACCTATGAAGGCCCAATTTCTCCAAACTTACTGGGGGAAAACCTATTACCTATATACATACTGGGGGTCCTATATAACTACCAATTTACTGGGGGACCAATATAACTATCAACCTATGCAACCTTTTTGCTAGCTACTGGGGGGTCCTAGAGCCCTATCTAGCTACTTTATTATTTTTTTGGGAGGAGGGGCTATATACTGAGCTACATCTACCTCTATACTGTGGGGGGGGGGCTATAAAAACTACCTATAGGAAAACCAATTACCGTCTACTATGGGGAAAGGCCATTTACCATCTCCCCCAAAGGGTACCTTCATTTCACCTGCATATTAATGGGACATATAACTACTTATCAAGGGAATATATACCTACCTACCTATTGAGGAGATCTGTATAGCTACACGGCATCACCATGCTTTCCTATATAGATCCCAATTTGATAGGGAGGTATATAATCCACCACCCCACCCTCAGTCGGTAGGTAGGTCAGTAGGTATATAGGTGCTGGATAAGTAAAGATTCTAAAATGTTTGTGAGGTAAATTCTAGAGAGACGAGTCATGGCCAGGAGAATGGTGGTATGGGCTGGATGGAGAAGAAAAAGGAAAGTAAATAACCTGTGAGTCATTGGATTTAACTGCAGGAAATTTAATTTATTGTAGCCACCAGATACAACGGGTACCACTGGGGGTGGTTGCTTTTGGTAGGTCTGGCGTATTTTTTGGCCCCTTAAGTAAAAATAATTTTTTTTTTTTTTTTTTTTTTGGTGTTGATATTTTTTTTTTGTAACAATCATAGTAATATTTCATATGGTAATTTGCCCATGTATAGGTGTATTATTCGGAAACATTACTGTTATTATAAGGTTTATCTACAAAGTCAGCCTTTTGAAAAAGAATTTAAAAATTTCTGAAAATTAATTAAGTGTACTGCTGAGGTAATGGACAGTAACTACTTGAACTATGCGTAAAATTAGTGACGGGAACTTACTTTTTTTCTCTGTAAAAATTTTCCCCCCGCAGTCCATGGTTAAAAAAAATGCTTGTAAACCCAGCCCTCTGAGAAAAATGTTACCCAAGGGCCCTCGGGCCCCAGATGATTTAAGACCCTAGCAACCAGTTTTGGACTGGCCCATTAGAGGATCAAAGAATCCAACAGTAGGCTCCTGGTCTGACACAGCAAGGTCTGCTGCCATAAGTAATTGGGCTCTGTCCTGAGCGCTCAAAGGCATGTCTGTGTCTCTGCTATTCTGCCTACTAGATCTGATGCCCTAGGCCTCAACCACTAGGTCGGCCCCGCATTTCACACGCGGGGGGGAAAAGACTCAAAACGCGTCCCTGTGACAGTGTAGGGAACCTGGCAGTGAAGCCCGGCCTGCCACAGCTGCTCGTCAGGGAACAGGAAAAAGCGAGTGTATTTTTCTTTTTCACCTAAAGGGGTCTGCCCTGCTCGAGGACTATTTACTGCCTACCTAGGCGCAATCTACCTACCTGGGGAAACAAAATTTTGGGGGGAATTTACTTTTCCTATCGGAGCAAAAAACATTCTGGGAGCAATTTACCTATGTACCTGGTGGCAAACTACCTATCTGGAGGGAATCTACCTACTTATCTGGAAGCAATCTACCTAACTGGGGGCAATCTACCTACCTATCTGGGGACAATCTAAGTACTTACCACAAAAATACTACTTATCTATTTACCTACCTACCTACTTAGGTGCAATCTACCTACCTAACTGGGGCCTAACTACTGCCTACACACCTAGGGGTAATCTACCTACCTAACTGTGACCTAACTACCCCCTTCCTATTGACCTACCTAGGACAAATTTACCTACCTACCTATGGCCTACCTACCTGGCGCCAATCTACTACCTTAATACCTTTTTGGCAACTTTGAACCCAATTGGCTTCCTATGCCTATTACCCGGGGCCTTCGCACTTACCCATTGGGGCCTACCTACATATAGTTACCCAACCTACCTACTTTGGGGCCCCCCCAACCTCTTGGGGGCCTATTTTCTAACTAGGGCTACCCACCTACCTGGGGCCTTTCCCTTTTACCATCTACCCGAGTTGCCACTCACCTACCGAACCCCAAAATTTAGAGGATTACTTATCTAAAAGTGGGTCTACCTATCTGTAGGGCCATATTCAGTATTCATGCTGCCCTCAGCATTTTTAATAGCCATCAGCCACATGTTGTTTAGTGTTCCTGTATTTTACAGGTTTCCCTCTGGGCGTGCGGAATTTTCTTTAAGAAAATGGTCACCGAGGGATGTTGTCGGTGAGTGTTTATTTAAATAAAGTGTTTTGTGTTGTTTCGATGTATTTTTTACCAATATTTTTCCAGTGTTAGTAATTTGAGTTGTCTGACAGACATCTCTCTGTTACTATCTGGGACTTGGTGTCAGCCAGCAGTGGTTCTTTTGTTGCCTCAAGGCTAACATCAAGCCCCAGCGTTAGTCATATAGAGGCATCTGTCAAACACCTCTATCACGAACACTGGAAATAAACTGTAAAAAACGCACTGACAACACAAAAAACACTTTATTTAAATAAACTCTTCACGACACTGACCCTTCGTGACTATTTTATTAAAGATATGGATTAAACGAAGGTTCTATAAATCCATCATAGTCCAAAGGGAAAATCTGCAGAAAAAACAGAAACACTACTAAAAGCAAAAAGCATGACAGTACTGAGCTCCATCCCTTGCACCACCTATAGATCATGCATCATGCCTACAGCTGATCTTCTGGGTGCATGGGAAGGATTTCGAAACATACACACACATGCAAGGCACCAGACAGGCAGAGACAAGATCAGACAGAAAAGGGTCAGGGCAGACAGAACAGGTACATGAAGTTTACCAGGCACCATCAAGAGAAGGATTAAATCAAAAGCAAGATACTGGGCTAGGTACAGGAAGACTATATTTACATTTGCCAAGGCAAATTAAAAATCTATAGTTTCTATCTGTAAAACACTAAAAAGTAATTTTTATTATGTATAATACCACTTTAACAGGGGCCTTATAAATACAGCAATTTATAGCTCCCGTAAGGGATCCCAAACCTCCTACTTGGGCAGTCTTCCTAAACTCATGGACACAAAACAAATAAGGCCCCCCTTTTGGGCCCCCCCGCAGCAGGTGACACTTCTAGAAGAGCTAGTACTGGAGCTAGTAAAAATTTCTGGTATATATAAGGCTTTCCTGTTTAAAAGGTGGTGCTCCACCCAAATTATAAAAGAAAAAGGGGCTATTCCTTTTTTCAGAAGCAAAAAAAGGGGTTAAAAGTGAGTTAAAAAAACAGGGTTTTTAAAAAGGGGTATAAGGTTAAGAGTTAAATAAAAAAAGTTACATTTTATTTTTTTAAAAGATAGAGAAAATGATAGATTTTTGTTTGCTATGGCAAAATAGTAAATATAGTGATCAAAAGTCACTCTCTGTTCTCTTGCGAGATTCCCAATTTTTTGGAGATTATCTGACAAGGTACAGGAAGAGACACAAGTAAGATATAGGCAGGGTATAAACAAGGAAAATAACTTGATACAAAGCCAGACTAACAAAGGGGGAAAACATACAAAGGGGAATAAGGCAACCAAATAAACAAAACAAACAAAAAAACAAAAACCAAAAACAAAAAAAAACAAAAACAGACAATACACGGGGAATAAAATGACAAAAACTGGGGAACCAAACATGGAACAGATACATGATGGAATACAGACAAGGCTGACATGATCATGGAAGCCAAACAAAGAACAGAACAGGACAGGACACAACACACAGGACAGGACACAACACAGACAAACTGACATAAACTTAGGATATCCAATGGTTCAGGCCCAGAGTATGAAGAGGAGCTGCCTCATAATTCTGCAGGTGATAGGCGATAGTCTGGCAAGCCCAATCCAAATGGTCACGGGGGGGGGAGGGAATTTAAAAACCGGGTTGGGGCCCGATCCCCCTATAGACAGGAAAAAACCGAGCCCAGAAAAGCACATTGTATGAAAGCATGGCCAAAAAGGGAAGGGAAATCGTACACTTTTTTTAACCCCGTAGGTAGGTTTGGTGCGACGCTGTGCATTAGCAGCGGGGACACCCCCAAAACGGCCTGACCGGGAAATGTGGGAGCTGAAGAGCAGGTTTCTGTGAAAACAAGGGTGGCATTTATACAAAAAAAGAGGATTTTATTGTTGGGAAAAGTGTTTATATTAGCAAAAATAATTTGTCATTGGCAAGCCTGAACCCTTTCCCTTCAACAAAAATGAAAAAACATAATAAAACTTATTTAAAAAAGATGCGTTAAAAATAGCTTAAGCAATTATTTAGAATTACAGCTCCAGATCTCTTTGATAACTGTTTCTCGTTTGACCAAACCATAAATTTTGGCTCTAAGTCGATAAGTAATTCAGGGTTTTAAAAAATTTTTACCTAAACAATATTTTAAAGCGTTTAGCTTTTCCCAAAAAAAACGAATAAAAATTTTTGATAACCAACAAAAACCCCAAAGGAAAAAAACCTAAAACAGCACCCACTATGTTCAAACATTTGCTCTCTAGCTCAACATTTAGGGGGTTTGCCCAAAGTTTAAAATTTTTGGGGGACAAAAAAATTTTGCCACTACCAAATTAGGCCCATATTCCCCTGTTTAGTGTAAAACTACCCCCGCTGGGGTTCTCACAGATTAGTTAAGGTAGATACGAAAACATTATGTTTTTGCTACCTAAAAAATTTTTTGGTTAACCCCTACCCACACAATCACCCCCGAGCTAAAATCTAAAAAATATGCTCACCGTCTCCTGTTTTAAATTGCTACTGGGGAGGTGATTTCCCCTTCGGGCCGTTTTGAAGATCTCAATCGATGTAAAATATATATATTTTATATAATATATATATTTATATATATTTATTTTATAATTATATAATATAAATACACTTAATATTTATAAAACACCATATATATATTAAAATATATTTTATATATATTTTTATATATATATTATTAGTAAAAATTTTTAAATAAAATTTATATAAATACTTTATTTGTAAAAGCAGGGGCCCAAACTGGGAAAAAAGTAAATTGCTATCGTTTGCATATTGTTCTCACTTGGATTTCTATATACAAATTTTTGACCTCCAACACCCCAAAAAAATTTCTTCTTTAGCCAAAACCCCTGCGGTGGGAAAGTTGATAAAGGATCTTGCCCTGCTGGTTTAAAAAAATAAAAGGGCCCCAAACCCCCCCCAACTTTGGTTTTGGAGGAGGTTCATCAGGGGAAAGGGAATCTGGGTACTCAAAAAGGAGAAAAGGCAGTGGGGCACATTTACAGGAAAAGCCGGGTTGAGATTTTTAAAATAGGGCGCCGCCCATTGTTTTGGCGGGTCCCTTCCAAAAATTTAAGTTTTAAAGGGAGACATTTTTGAAAAGAATTGAATCTGACTGGGGTTTTAAATAGGGGTTAAATTTTATTAAAAAGGTGGGTTTAAAAAAAATTTTTTTTTCCCTTAACTTAGTTTAAAAGGGGGGGGGGGCTTTAAAAATAATCTGTGAGAAGACTGAATGTATTCACATTTGGGGGTAAAATTTTTGTCCAAATTGGGTAGTAAAGGGGAATTTTTTAAAGGGTTTGGGGGTATGTTTACCCGGGGGCGTTTTGTGGGTCTGTTAGATGGACCCAAAAAAATGCATTGAAAATTTTAGCAGTGTGTTTTACTTTGGATCGCCCCTGCGTTTTTTCCTTTATCGTGGGGACCCGTCTTCGGTTCTGTTCAAAAAAAATTTGGCCCCTGACGGGGCAGGGACCCTTTTAATAAAATAATAGGGTGTGACCCTCTGCACCCAACACTTTTTCCAAACCGAAGCTGGTTGGTGGATTAAATTCGACGTACGTTTTTGCTTTAATTTTGGGGTTCCATCAGGGACTGGAAAATCGTATCCAAAAAAAATGTGTGGAACAAAACCCTTAAATTCACCTCGACAATGTTTTTTTAAAAACAGCGCCTATAAAAAAATAGTTTTTGGCATTTTGTTTGAACGTTTTTTTGGGACCTGCTCGAATTTTGCCCGGGTTTCCCCACCCAACTGTTTTGGCTAGAAAAGCATATGATTAAAAACCATAGCGGGGGTTTTTGGGACGGGCGGGTGATTTGCCTTCTGCCCTGTTTTAGCCTATCAGGGTTCTTTCAGTTTTTGGATTTTATTTATCAAGCTTTATTAAATGTTTAGGACATTTTTAACCATGAAATTAAATTATCCTTCTGACAAGAGCCATTTTGGCCCTTTGGTCAGACGAGAAAAAAACATTATCCAGAGATCTGGAGCTGAAAATTTTAAAGCATTTTTAAATTTAAAAGGGTTGTATATTGAAAGGGCCCGGGTCCCCCAATGACCGGGTTTTTTTCCACCCAAATTTTATAGGATTTTTGGTTTTTGGGAAAATGCCCCTGAAAAACCGGGCTGTCAAACCTTTATAAAACAGACCTCTAGGGAAAAAACCCTGCGCGTTTTTTTAGCCCACCGGGGTCCAAAAAGAATTTTTTGAACTTTGGGTCACGTGCTCAGAGGAGGATGGTGGATCCAATCCCCGCATGGGTTGCATAGCCTAGCCGAGGAGGGAAAATTTAAAAGGGGCCCCTTGTCTTAAACTGACCCCTGCCGCAAAGTGGGAAAGGACTTTGCTGCAGGGAAACCCCCAGGTCCCCCCCTCCCCCGACGTAGACCCTGGCGTGCAGCCAAATTGGTAGGCCAGAAAGGCCAGGTGAAAGAAGGGAAACCAGGAGGACTGGCAGGCAGGGCTGGAAAAAATGCAGCAAAAAAGGGTTTCGACGGAAAGGGAAAAAAGGGGGTTTGCAAAACAAAAAAAAGAGAAAAATGAGTACCGTTTTGCACAAACCAAACTCAAAAAAAAGGAAACCAAAAAACCGGGGGCAGAGAGCAGGAAAGGGCCACCCTTAAAAAGCCCCCAAAAAAATTTTTTGGGGAGCACAATTCCCCTTTTGCGCGCGGCCCTTTAAAACCCGGGGAAACTGATGTGCGCTTTGCCCCTAGTAAGGGGGAAAAGTCAGAGGGGGGCGCACCTGCTGAGGGGGAAGGGGGCGGGGCAGGTGGCCGGGACGGGCAGGGGGGGTTGCGAACAGCACCCTGGGCGCAGCAGGGGGATGCCCCAGCACCCCCGGGGAAAGGGAGTGCCTGTGGGGGGGGGGAAGTCAACCCCCGCTTTAACCATTACAAAAATTTTTAAAATTCTTTTCCCCCTTTTTTGGGGGCGGAATATGAAAAAGTCAATTAAAGCGGGAGGGTTTGGGGGTTTTCCCTTTTCAAAAACGAGAAATACAAAATGGGATAATAAACCGGAAATTTTGGGTCTCTGCCGGGGGGACGGCCTATTGTTTCATTTTTTTGTTGGGAAAAAGGGGTTTCGGGCTTGCTAATGGAAAAAAGGGTTTTTTTTTAAACTTTTAGGGGGTGAAAAAACCCCTTTCAAGTTTTTTTCCCCTTTTAAATGAATAGCCTTAAACTTGTGAAGGAAAAGGGGTTAAATTAATAAATTTTTACCAAAACTTTTGCTTTTCCTGATTTTTTTTCCCTTTAAAAGGGTAAGAGCTTTTTTCTTATTCCTGCTTTTTTTGCAGCAGTTTTGCTAGGTTATGGGACCCCCTTTTGGGCCCTTTAGCCCCTTTTTGGAAAGGATTGACTTAAACCCCCTTTGCTTTGTTTTTTCAGAAGCACATTGTTTTTTGGGCTTCGACGGGACAAAACTTTAAAACCCCCTTTTAACCCCCCTCTGAAGCCTTGTGCAAGATGCAAAAATTTCCCTCAAATCACCAATGCCCCTCTAACGTATCAACTGGGAAAGCAGATTTTTTATGGGGGTGATCAATGCTGTAAAACCCCACTCCCCCCCTTTAAATGGGAAAAGAAGAACCCAAAATTGGGCCCCTGTAAATGCGGGCTCTGTGAAACAGCCTGGGAAAAACCCCAACCCCTTTGTCAAAAATTTTAAATGTAACATGAAAAACAGATTTAAGCAAAGATGCATAAAAGAGGTATTACTGAAAAATGTGTTGTGGTTGCACCAAATTTTCTATAAGCCATTATAAGGTTTGCCTCTTGATTTTTGCTTGTGAAGTAATATTCTAATCATTGTATTTTATTTTTGTTAGACTTAGTCGCGTTAATAGTTGGTTAGTAGTTGGTATGCAAAAGGTTTTCATTTGGTAGATTATAAGGTATGTTCACACGGCTTATTTTGGGGGCGCTTTTTCGGCGTTTTTGTTGTGTATTACATTTTTCCAGAAAAATTTGCGCCCCCCTAACTACGGAAATCCATATTTTCCCATAGAAAAACTATTTTTTAAATGTCTCATCCCATTGCGCTTATTTTTCGAACTATTGGGGCAAAGGGAGATAAGTGTTTTTCCCATTATTCCCGGTGAAACGCGCCGGGGGGTTTATTGAAATGCCCCTTGGGGCCCGGGGCGGGCTGGGGGAAATCCCAAAACCCCCGGCCCTATTGCGGCACGTATTTTTAGGGCCTGAAACCTAAAACCGTGTGAAAAAAGGGCCAAAAAGCTTCGGAATAAAATAAAAAAAATTTTTTTTTATTGCAACAGAATAGTCAAATGTATGGACATATTATATATTATAAAATATTTTTTGTTTTTATATTTGGGAAAGTTGGGCGGGCCCCCTTTTTTTGGGCTAGGGGATTTGTGGTTGAACCCCGGGTTTTGACAAAAAATAAACCCCAAAAAACCCAAAGGTTTACACCTTTTTTGAAGTTTTTATAGAAAACCCATCATGTGTTTCTTGCACAATTCTTATTTTTTTGATTCCCAATAGTTAATTTTGGGAGAATCTCAGAATTGTTTCATCTGGTGGCATGTGAGTCCAACAGTGCAGCAAAATAGAGAAATAAAGAATAAAAAAAAAATAAAAATATAAATTTCAAATTTTTTTATACTTTACAAAGGGTACGATTTGAAAGAGATATTTTGATAAGCAATTATTTTCCCAATTTACACTAAAACATTTAAATGTTTTCATTTAAAATTTCCCAAACTGGTGAAAGAAAACCTTTTTAAGGGAATAAGCAATTTTTCAGTTATTAAAAATGCACTTTGGTTAACAGTCTAGAGTGTTCATTAGCATACAGTATCTCACAAAAAAAACCTTTTTGTAAATATTGTATTTAATTTTTATAGAAAAAAAATTAATTTTGGCCTTTGATACAATGTAAAAAAGTCATGACAGGGTTTTTAAAAAAGTTAAAATTTTGTGTGCCCTCAAAATAACTCCACACACAGACCCTTAATGTTAAAACCCCCGGGAAAAAATGAATCAAACCTAAGTTGAAAATGGGCAAATTTTTTGCCCGAAATGTTCCCAAAATTTTTTGGGGGCCCCCAAATTTTTTTTTAGCACTGCCTTAAAAGGGGGGTTTTCTCCTACAAAGGGTTGTGTTTATTTAAAGTCTTCAAAGAAAAGACACTTTGCAATGTGTCCCTTAATGTTTCCTACCTATTCTGCGATATCCCCTTTATGTATTTCCCGGGCCCCTCTTTCCAATTAGCTATAGCTTCAACCTTTTTCAATCCTCATGATAGGCCCCCCAAACCCGGTTTTTTTTAGCTACAGACCCGGCTTCCCCTGCAGCCAAATAGAAGCCAGTAAACACAACCCTTAATTTAAAATTTAAACCAAGAAAACAGGGCCCGGGGGAAAATTTAATCAATTTTAGTGAGCAATCCCTTTAACTTTTGGAAAATGGAGTTTATAAGGGTTTTCCCGGGTGCAGTTGGCCCGTTTGGGGCTGTGTTTGGGGTCATTTTTCAGTTGGGACTTTTCTGCCTGCGACCCAGATTTCAAAGAAAGGGGGATTGGGCTCTGCTTGTATGTTTCGTACATTTGGGCCTTCTTGGGTTCCCCCAAAAGAAACTTAGCTAACCACAGGGGCCCCGGGGAGCCCCTCATGCAGCCCCAAACGAAGACACCCCCGCCCCCCATGCTTGACTGTAGGCAAGGGGCACATTTTCTTTGTACTCCTCACCTGGCTGCTTTCCACACACGCTTAACACCCCTCGAACCAAAAAAAATTAAATCTTGGGTTCCCTTAGACCAAGGGGCATTGTTTTTCCCGTAATCCAAAAACCCCTTTTGTGCTTGTTTCTCAAAATGTTTGTGGGCTTTCTTGTGTATAGTCTTTAGAAGGGGATTCCTTTTGGGATGAAAATGAAAAATTGTGCAAAATATTTTCATTTTCACTTAGAGGTGTACTCAATTTTGTTGTCAGTGGTTTACACATTGAGGGCTGTGTGTTGAGTTATTTTGAGAGCAGTGTTGAGTTATTTTGAGAGCACACCAAATTTACACTGCTAATTGTACAGTGATTACTTTACATTGTATCAAAGTGTTATATCCTCAGTGTTGTCCCAAAAAAGAGATATAAAACAATATTTATAAAAATGTGAGATACTTTACGTGCTGTCTATATTTCTTTTATACTTTTGCTTCTTGTTTAAATTAATCCTAGCTTTGGCTCATACACTGCCAGACTGGTCTTTAATGTTCCACCTCTTTTGTAACATAATCTCTTTGTACTGTGTTTGGCTCAAAAAACTGTATTAGAGTATTTCCACACAACGGATTTTAATGAGGAATTCAATGTGCATTTCACATTGAATTCCTAATTAAAATCCTCATGCAATCCCAACGGCCATTCCCTTGGCGCAGAGAGAAAGAATGAACATGATCATTCTTTAGAGCGGATCCTCATAGGATCCTGGTCAGGTAGGAGTAACATGTGTTAGCCCAATTGCAAACCAGAGGCAATAAAACGCCTCTTTCAAGTTATAATTCTTGGCGGAAATCTGAAGAAACCATGTCAGAATTTTCCAAGCAACGTGTGAATCTGGCCTTAAAAATCACCTCGAAACAAGAGTGGTTTCACACAGTTTTCAATGAAAATTGCTGTTTCAGCCAAATGTAACATGAATATCTATTGTTAAATAATAAGGGGGAAATATATTAAGACTAGCAGAAAATACACCTGCCTTAATGAGAAATGCACAGGAAAAAGATGTGAAAAATATATTAATAGCAGAGAGGTGGTCAGCAGCCTAAAAAGCCTTCTGTAAACAAGCAGGAGATAAGAACAGCTCTAGCTCTGAAAGCAAAATCAGAACAGCGATGTATTAGGTAAATGTCTTTATTTACCTTTGCCTACCTACTTATAGCTAGTCAATGCGGTAGGAAACCCCCTTTAAGGACCATAGGATTCTCTTTATTTTTGCCTTGCAGCTTCTTGTCAGCCATAATTTTTCATATCCACATAGCAGTTTAATGTTCTGTTTTTCTACTATTCACCTTGAATTGCTGACTGGTACAAGTAAAGTAGCAATTGGAACACACTGCACAGTTTTTGGCCACATGGCACATTACCACCCTGGAGCTGAAATATGTGAACCCGGCCTAAGATAACCAGTCCAATGACTTTTTCTGAGGAATTTATAATCTGTAAACCACCTTCTTTGTCTTTACAGCTATAATTGATCACATCCTCAGAATTATTCATTTTAAACCTGCTGTAAACACTTATATCTCTCTTTAAATTTGAAGCTGAACATATTCACTTAGATGTTCAAGGATAACGCTCTAGAATTTTGACCTTAGTCCTTGACTTTGGTTTTCATAGAGTGCTTGAATGCTGACAATCCTATTGTATTTGTTATTATGCTATGACTCTATATAGCTTTTCTAAAAACTTACATTTGCATCTCTGTGCCTGTGGCTATACTATTAGTAAGGTCACATTCACATGTGGTATATTTGTAGGAGATGTCGAGAGTGAGGGTTAACTGACTAAATTTTTTATGTTTGTAGCTTGGTTTCAGTTTTCATATGAAATTGATAATATACTGTACAATAGATTCCATTCTAATTGCCATAAGTCCTGGGGAACATATCTATAAGACTTTTAGTACTGAAGTAAATCCATGATAAAGCTACCATAGAAGCATTTACACTCAATATACTTTTACCCTTTCCCATGAATTAGCCATTCTAGACATAGGATTTTCCAAAATACCTTTCAATTATAGGACGATATTCTTTCACACGTTAATAGCCGCCAGAACGGCAATTGCCCAATACTGGAAGGATCCTAAGGGTGCTTTCACACAGCGCAGTTTTGGTGCAGTTTTAACTGCGCTCCAATTAAACGTCTAAGATTTACTTACCGAAATCTGTATTTCCATGCGTCCTCAGGCAGCACACAATGGGTTAATATCCCCCTCAACCCAGCTATGACAGAAGGATAAGAAATGAGTATCAGGTTCAAATTAATTCAAGCACTAATTGGTTCCACCTCACCCATATAAGGTCTCCTCAGACAGTGAACAGACCTGTTTCATTTAAAGCAGTAAGACATTTTTTTTTTTTTTATAAGGGTGGGATCCCTGTGCTGCCTGAAGACTCATGGAAATACAGATTTCGGTAAGTAAATCTTAGACTTCCCCTTCGTCCTCAGGCAGCACACAATGGGATTTCCAAAAGCAGTACAAAACGCAGGGGTGGGGGACAGTATGCAAAATGTGCATTCTCTAAAGTACTCAAATTTATGCCAAAGATCGTAGAGAATACTAAGCAGCTACTTGGTAAATTTAATCTAATAAAGTTTTACTTTTATTTGGCAATAAGGACGCTATCTAACACAAGGTGTTGGCTCATGACCATTCTTCTTGATCACTACACAGAAGTATTGCTATAGGACCAGTGTCAGAGGCTATGCTGACTTTGTTTTCTGTAAGAGGCCCTTGTAAGAGAAGAAACAGACTTACAGATCCTCGTAGTATTGATTATAAGATAAGTTTACCGTTTCCTGAGGTTAACAAAGGATGAGCAGTTCGCTCCAAAGGAAGACTCTAGAAGAAAAAACTGATAAGATTCCCTGGTTAATACTGTACTTGTCACGGACGCCCCTGCGACCACTGTCCCGGGTCGCAGGCACGCCCGTGCTCCTACACCTAGCGGAGCCCCGTCCCGCACCTCGGGTTCGGGGTCCGCTCACCCTCCCGTCCCCGCCGGCGTTCACTTACCCGGCCATGTTCCTGCTCAGCCTGTCTCCGTCTCCCGGCCCATGGCTCCACCCCTAGGGCGCGCGCCGGCAGTTTGAAATTTAAAGGGGCAGTGCGCCGGTAATTGGTCATTGCCGGGCACTGCTCCTATTTAAGTCCGCCCTCTTCCTGGCGGCCTTCGCCGGATCCTTGGTGTATATCCAGTTGGAGAAAGCCTTCCAGTATTGTCTATTCCTGTCTACCGTGTACCGAACCCCGAGCTTACGTTTACCAACCACGAACCTTGCCGCCAGCCCTGACCTTCTGCCCATCTACGTCTACAAACCAGAGCCGCCTGTCCTGACCTCCTGCCTGTCCCCGACTACGAGCCTGCTTGCCGATTCAGTACCTCGCCTACCCTTGGCCGCCACCGCAGGAAGCCCCGCCAGTGGAAGTGACCTGGTAGACTCCCGCCGCAGCAAGACCGTCCCGCTTTGCGGCGGGCTCTGGTGAATACAGGGGCCTACTTAGATTCCACTCCCTGGTGTGGGCTTACGTCATCGCCTGCGGTGGTCCAGTGGATCCACCTCCAGACTGTTACAGTACTCAGATGCCACATTGAAGGACTCCAGCATATCCTAAATGGTAAAAACATAACAGCACCGCCCACTCAAGCGGTCCACCCAACAGCACTTCTACGTGTATAAATCACCCAAACTGAAAGAGCCGCTACCGGCACCCTGCCCGTTTATGGGACTTAGGTTCCAGACCAGCGAGACGTGCACTCTTACCTTTGTCTTTGATGTTGCTGGCATTAATTATTACGTGAACCGAAAACTAGACAGATATTCGGATGTCATTCTTGGGAAGATAAAGCTTGTAATTTTCCTTTCTCTGGGGTCTTTGAAGAACCACTTGACAGGAGGGTAAATGGAGAATATATCCTCTCATGTTGTAGTAATATCCTAGAAGTTTACTTCATGAGCATTTGTGCTGGCGCCCTTCATACCACATTGTTATAGGAGGTGAGCCACTGGAAGGAGAGAGATGGAAATCTAAAGAAATAAAGTGTTTGATTTTGGTAAACTCCAAGATGGGGGCCCTCCACCAATTTTCAAAGGGTTTAATTAAGAAATTTTCCTAAGATACCCCCTTCCCAGACAGCTTTTCCTGACAAAAGGCAGGCTTTTAAAATTCCCTGTTTCCTGGAAAAAATAGAAAAAAAGACCATGGGGATTTTAAGGAAGATTTTTTCCCCCCATATGACATTTATAGAATTTTTCCTGCAATAACACGAAGGGAAAAACATTACCTCTTTCCAAAAAATTTGGGAAAAAATTTTAAAAAGGCCCCTGAGTTTATTTTTATATACTCCTGAAATTTTAATAAATAGGGGGAACCAACATAAGCCCATAATTGTAACCTTTTCCCAGCAAATAAAGGGGAAAATAATTTTTAAATTCAGCCAGGGACAAATTCTATAACCCGCCCACCTTAGAGGTCAGAGAGGAATGCGAAAAACAAAGGTCAACACCCAAAACCCTTTAATTTAAAAAACGAATGAACTCCTTGATTCAGACTATATTCATTCGGGTTCAGGTTTTTTTTCCCAGAAAGGGGCCATTTCCCCCCAACGGAAAGGGGTTTTTGGGCCCTTTTTTTCGGGCCCGGTTTGGGGTTTTTTTCCCAGCCCGGGCCTTAAAAACCCGGGGCCAAAATGACACAATTTTTGGCTCTATGCAAAATTTTGGCAGCAGTCCCCCACTGAAACGGGTTTTTTTGGCCGCGGAGGGTTTTTGTCCCCGGGGGTAAACATTGTAGAAGCACAATTTTTCTGTCCGGTTTCCCGAGGGAAGATTTGCTTCTCAATGGGAGGGGGGGGGGTTTGTTCTCCGCTCATCCGGAGAAAACCGCCCCCCCAAAAACCGGCCGGGGGACGCACGAAAAAAGGGGGACAAAACCGGGCCCGGGAAAAACCAGGGGGTTTTTGGGTCCGGGTGCTTTGGGAAACCCGGGCGCCCTAAAGAAAAAGCCCCTTATGCACAAAGGTTTTAAAATAAAAACTGCACCCTTTGAAATTTTTCCTTTACCTTTTACCAGCCATACACCATAAGTTTGGGGCCCCTTGCCCCTTTTTCTTTTTGGGAGTTGCATAAGGTGGCCAATGGGTCTTTTGGGGAACAAAAACCCCCCTATAGTTTGTAAAAAAAAATTTTAAAAATAAGAACAAAAGCAAAAGTTTTGTTGACCATTGGGGGGAGGGACAAGTCTTAGGAGGAGACCCCCCTCATCTAAATTTAATGGGGAGATAGAAAAGCTTTTTCTCAATCTTGCCCGGGGCAAATATATTTTTAAAACATTGGGGAGATTTCCTTTTTTTAAAGGTTGGGACCGCCCTGGCCCAACCCGCTAATTTCTTTTCCCTTGCAAAGGGAAAAAAATTTTCAAAAAACAAAAAAAACCTTTTTTTAGTCCCCCTAAAAAAGGTCCTGCTGAAAGGACCTAAATAGAAAAACTTTTAGACCCCTACCAGAATGGAAGCAGAAAAGCCCCAAAGACTATAGGTTACAACAGATTATACCTAAATTTCCCCCCCGTTTTTTTTTTTTTCTTTTTCCCTTCCTTTGCTCTTGACAATTAGCAAAAAACCTCCGGGGAAAGGGGTTTGGTTTTTGAAAATCGGGGGTGCTGAAGAAGCTGAGAAGAGCTTAAAATGTGGTGACACAGCTTTTAAATGGGGAAATTGTCTGCATTCCCTTTTTTAAAACTAAAACACAACAATTCTAGTGAAGTATATTTAAAGTAAAATCTAAGAGTAAGGAAAGCACTTAAATTTGGTGGAAAAAATTTTTTTATTACAAACCCACTTGAGAATTTCTCGGGTAATTTTGGAAACATATTTTTAAAAGACAGTGGGGCCCGGGGACCCTTTTGTACATAGAAACAAACTGATACCAAACCCCCTTCAACACTTTTTGAATACATGGGGCTAACCAGTCCTAAAAGCACCCTGGTTTGTTGTCTGAGCCTTATAGACCAAAGGGGACACCCTAGGGCACTTTTTAAAAAAAAATAAAAATAAAAAATTGGTTATTTTCCAAAAATTAGATACAGTTTAGAATCCAAATTTTGGGGAGATTTCTTTTTTGACCAATTTTAAACCTTTTCCCTTTTGGAATTAAAATTTTTTTTTAGGGAATTTAAATTTTTATTTTTTTTAATTTTTTTGCTTTTTCTCTCTTTTTATTTTTATTTTCCTCTTCATCATGGAAATAATAAAAGGGGGTTTTTTAAGAAGCTTTAGCTGTGTTCATTTTTTGGGCCCAAAAAATCTTCGGATAAGCAGACAGTGCAAAAGCCTAAAAAAAGGGTTTTATAAATTTCAAACATGAAATACCCCTCAATAACAAGCAGGATCCAAATTAGTGATTTTCCCCCAATATTATGCCATACGGGGAAAATCGGGGTTATTTCAAATTCCCGGAGCTCGGGGCAATGGGGAAAAAAATGGCAAATGAACCCCAACGGGCTACTGCAAAAAGGGAGAAAAAACTGACTCATCCCAATACCCAGCAATTTTTCATTCTTTTTGGCTCCTTTAGAAACGACCCTTGCCCCTGAAGTAAATGCTTTGCTAGTAAAACTTTTTTTTTTTAAAAACTTATTTTTTTTTAACCCATTGATATTTTGCCAAAATATTGTTTTAACAAGAACCAGAGCTAAATTTTTGTGTGAGTGATGGGGCTTAAAAAAAAAAAAACTTGATTTTTCCTTCTGTTTTTTTCCTGAACAAGAAAAACACTCATTTAATGATAAAAACCCTGGGGCGAAATTCTCAGAATAAAACTGGGGCCTAAAGGGGGGTAGGGGTTTTTTTGTTTTCCCCCACTTTCTTTAAACTGACCAAGGCCCCCCCTTTTACACTGTCAACATTGGGGAAAATAAAACGAAAAAGGTAGATGGGCGGAAAACATTCCCTTTTCCCTACAAAAGGCAAGAGTATTTTTGGGGCCCGAAGGGGCCCGTTTAAACCTAGGGGCCCCTTAGGGGGCAAAAATATAGTTAAGCCATAACCCCAAAAAAAAAAAATTTTTAAAAGGGGGTTTCGGGCATTGCTGGACTCTTTTTTTGGGGTTAGGGGAAAGCCCTTAAATAGTAAAAATTGAAGCGTTAAGGGCCCTTTGGGGAATTTAAGCTTTACACTTTTTAATCATTAAAGGGAAATTTGGTAAAATTTGCACCCAGAATGGGGTTCCCTAAAAGAAGACCCCTATGAACCTGCTCTTCCTTGCAAAGCTGAGATATCAAGCAGAGCACTGTTTCAACAAAATTGGGATTTTTATAAAAGAAAATAAAAAGAATTTTTCAAATTTGGAGACCCCCCCCCCAATAAGAGCACCTGGGGCGGCTTAAACAGAGCCATAACACAATTCTGAAAAATCTTTTTTAAGGGTTTTAGACGGAGTAATCCCCATGATTGTATTCTAAAACTTCTGAAAATTTTTTTGCATTTTGCAATACAACCAAATAAAAAATTAAATTATTTCTAAATTAAAACACACTCACCATGAGGCAATTTAAAAATACTCAGTTACCAGGCAGAGCCGGGAAATTTTAGCACAAAAATTTGAAACCAAAAACCCTTCTAGCTTCAATTCTCATGTCTTGCTGCGCTTACAGCTATAAGCCCTTCAGAAAAAAAAAATAAGCGGGCAGAAAACCAATTTTCCCTTGAACCAGAAGAGCAAAAATCAGCAAAAAAAACCAAAAAAATTACCAGAGGCTCTAGGGCCTTTGAAAACCATTTCCTGATTTTATACCAGGGAGAGTTTGCAGAAAGGGCAGTGCACAGAAAAACAGAAAACAAGCAGCAGCCATTTTCCCTGACCCGGGAGTACTTTTTTAAAAACAACACAGAAAAAGCACATGCAAACCCAGCGGGGCAGCGTAAAAATTTGGGGAGAGAAACTCTTTCTCCTACCTTTTTGCACCATGGAAAAGTACGCACCCGGGCCCATCACATAAAAAACGCCTTTATATGCCCCCCGGGGAAAGCCCCCCCCTTTTAAATACCCGTCCTCAACCCCGGGTTTAAGCTTTAAATTTTTCCGGCTATCAGCGCGGAGGAACTCTGCGAGTTTGAACGGGAATGCGGTTTGAGAAAACCCCAAGGCCAGGTAAACCCCAAAACTCGGGACCCCGGGGCCAAAATTACCCGGTCAGTGGGTGGGGGAAAAGGGGAAATGCACCAAAAAACCCTTTTGGGTCCCCCCACGGGAAAGCCAACGAGTAAAAAATAAAAATTTGGAAAAAGTGAAAAAAAATTAAATAAAAAAAATAAGTCTACTGGACAGAAGAAAAAGCGGGTCTTTTTCACTTCTGAAAAGAGCTTATATGGGTTAGGGGAAACAATTATTGCTTAAATTTATTATGAACGAATTACCCCGTTTCTTTTCCTTCTGTCATATTTTGGGTTGGGGGAGGAAATTAACCCATTGTGGGGCTGCCTGGGGAAAAAAGGGGTATGTGTTTTTTTACCACAAGTTTCTTTCAGTTGTCTAAATTGTTCAGAAAGGTGTTTCAATAAGAAAAATTGATTACTCATTTTCCCAAAACAGTTTTTAATAAATGAAGAACCCTTGCTGGTAATAAAGGTTTTTAAAATTGGGCGCAGTTAAAACTGCATCCCCGAACTGCGCTGTGTGAAAGCAACCAATGGTTCTGTCTATGGGGAGAAAAAATTTTCAGAATAATTTAAATTTTTTGTTTTGCTTTTGAAAATTTAGACTCATTGATGCCCCCCAAAGTTTTCCCCTAGGGAAAAAAACTTTTATGGGGGTGCCTGGATTACTTTCCCGATAGAACACACTTTAAAGATCCCCTATAGCAAAAAGTACTTTTTTCTTGTATCCTTAAAAATTGTGATTTTTCCACATGTTGATTTTGGTTTTTTTTTTGAATGTTTTTTCTCCCTTAACCGATTCTCAACCCACTCAATGACCCTTTTAATGCTTGATTATCTTACGATACTCAACAATTTTGTATGTACACATTGACATATTTTCCCCTTAATGGAATTTTTTTAACTATGCATGTTATTTTAAAAAATGAATACATTCGGAAAAAATTAAGAAACCCCCGGCAAATTTTTTAGTTTTTTCTCTGATTTTTTTCTTCAAAGGTAAAGTATTTTTGAGGGAAAAAAGTAATTGTTTTTTATTTTACAAACTACTGACAACATGCTCCGAAATTCAAACAAAAAAAATTTTTTTTGCAAAAAAATGAGAAATCTTTAAAAAAAAAAAAAAAGAAGCAGTGCTGTCCAAAACCTCAAATAATGCAAAGAAAACAAGTTCCCTATTCTTTTGAAACAATAAGACTAAATTTTTTTTAAATCAGGAAGAGTTTTCCTTTTTAACTCCTTTTTGGGTGGTAAAGATTATTTTTTTCATTCAAATTTTCCTTTTGGGCCCATTCCAAACACTTTTTTTTTCCCTCCAGCTTTTTCCAATTTCAAGAGGATTTTTGAAGACCCCCAGCGTGTTTTTATACTTTCCCTTTATAAAAAAAGGGTTTAGTTCAGGTGATCACTAAGATGGGCCCCCAAAAAAATTTCCCAACGGAAATGGAATTCGTTTAGAATTTTTAGGGAAAAATTCGGGTTTAAACGAAGTTGAAAATTTGGGGGGACTTCGCGTGAACGAAGTGTGCTTTTTATTGAAAAAATGGTTGCGGCACATGGCATTACATGGAGCAAAAAAACTCCCGGGAGGGAAAAGGGCATAGCCTGCAAAGACATGTTCAGAGGAAAGAAGCCAATCAAGACCCCCGGGGTTCCCGGGACTTTACCCCCCACTATTAAGTCCGGGGGGCGACCCGGGAGCTCAAAACCCCTCTCACGTACTAAGTGGGAAAAGGGTTTTGCCGCGGGTGCTTATTTATAGCTTGCTAAAGAACTCAAATTTTTTATGGGGGTGTCAACAGCTTTTCTCCAGAGACTGGGTTCTCTTAACGTTCTATTTCTGATTTTTTGGGGGATTGGACCGGGAAATCCAGTGGGGCGCCAGTTTCAGCTGATATAAATTTTTTTAATTTCATCTGCCACAGCACATTGAATATCCCAAAGGGGGATCTAAAACTGTTTTTCCCGTTTTTATTCATTTTTAAAAAACAGCGTTTTTTTACAATACAAATACCCCCTTCATTTTTTGGGTGCTCAATTCTTTTTTCGCAATTTACAACCAGGGGGGTTTAATTTTAAACGTTTTCTCCTACTGTTTGGGACAAAAAAAACCCTTTTTTTCCCCCGGGAAAAAAAACATTTTTTTCCCGTGACATAAATTTACAAGCAAGGTTTAAATTTCAAGTTTTTCTCTTGTTTGTAGCGTAAAAACCGCAAATTTTAACAACGCTACAAAGGGGGTAGTTTTTGGCTGCTCAATTAAATTTTCGCAATTTACATCCAAAGGGGTTTAAATAAAATATTTTTCTGGGAGTTGAAATTTTGTAAAAGAAACGTTCTTTTTCACCGCCAAAGAAGCCCAATTTTTTCCTGTACAAAATTTATATCCGAAGGTTTTAAATTTAAGGGGCCCGTTTTTTGGGTTTTACATTTTAGTAAAATACACTGTTTTTTTAAAAGACACATACAAGTAAATTTTTCCCCGGCCATTTGTGGAGGCCCCAATTTTAAATCCAATTTTTCCCAAGCTTGTTACTGGGTTTTATTTGGAGTTAAATACCCGGGGGTGTATTTACAAAATACAGATATCTTCATCAAACAGTGGGCGTACATTTTAGAACAAAAAGTTAAAGTCAACAGAGAGGGGCAGGCTCTTCACCTGCGAGTGGCAAGGCAAAAAAAACAGGTCCCCGGTCCGCAGCACAACCCAAAGGGGGCGTCGCAGCAGGGTCCCCCCCTCGGGGAGGCCCCCCAACGCCGGGTGTCATCTAGCGGCCTGTGTTGTTCAGCAACCCAATGGTTTTTTGGTTTGGTTTTACTAGGTTCCCTCCACTTCCCCCAGAGACAACCCCTTTAACCCCCCGCCAAGAGTCGGTGGGAACGCAGGAAAAAACCCTTTGTTTGGGATGGCCCGGGAGCGGGTTTAGGGGGCCCCCACCTTTCCTCAACCCGCCTTTTGTCCCCTCCGGTTTTCCCCCAGCCGAGATTTTACTATGTGGTCCCCCGGGTCAGCCCACTATATAGCGAGGATGAACAATTTGAGAGGGGGAGGCAGCAGCTACTTTTGGGAGGAAAAAAAATGGAGCCAAAATCCCCCGCTTTTTGCAGTAGGCGGCAAAGTATAGATTTTGAAGTGGGGATGGGAGGTCATGTTGTGAGAGGGGCAGCCTCGGCTTTCCAAGACCGGGATGAGGGCAGCAAGGGGACGAAAGAAAACACAAAAAGATGATGATGTTGGGCCCACTGCACTTGGGAGCCGGGAGAGGCAAGGGTTTATCATCTTTAGGAGAAAGGGCGTCACTTGCGCGACCCCCCCCCAGCAGCCAGACAAACAAGGGGTTGGGGTCCCGGATTTAGCAAAGGAAAAACAACAGTGTGGGGGTCGGGAGCCAAGCAGCCACGGGGAAAAAACCCCCCTTCGCAGGCCAAGAAAGGGGACGGCCAAGGGGCTTGGGCGAGGCCAAACGGGGGTAGTAGTCACTCAGTTCGGACGTTGGCGGTAAAATCAGATACCCCGGGGGGGTTTGGGAGTTTTTTGCTAAGACAAACCGGGGGAGCCGAATATTTGGAAAATGTAGAATCTTGTGCAGAAATTTAAGCGTGGGCCCGGGAGCTAACGTTTTGGGACCACAGCCCGCGCAGCACATGCAGCGTCACCAACCGGCTCCTTTGGGGGAAAACGGGCTCAGATGTGGGTCCAAACCCCCCCGCCCCCAAACAAACACAAACAGCACAAAATGGCCCCGCCCTGCCATTGGGCCCCCCAGTCAAGGCCCCCCCCTCTGCAGAAGGGGGCTTTTCTCCCGGTTTCCCGAAAGCTCCCTTCCTCGCAAATCCGGGGGCCCCCTCCCGTCCTTTTACAGGGGGTTTTCAAAAGGACAACAAAAATGGGGTCCCAACCATCCCAAAGGTGCAGAAACCGACCGTGCTCCGTCCAAGTTGTTTGGGAATGGCATTTCCCTCCCCTTTTCCCAAAAGGGGACTCTGCACCGTTCAGAAAACTAAAGGCTTGTTTCCGAGCCCCAGATGGGGGGGGGGGGGGGGGGGGGGGGGGGGGCGCGGGAGTTCCAAGCGTTTAAATTTTTTTTCCAAAAAGGCAGTAACCCAGCACTTCAAAAAAATGTAAACAAAGGGGGCCATTCCCCTTTAGCTTATCGGTTTTTTTTCCAAGTGGGACGGGAGGGGGGCCCCTCTGGAGCTGAAAACTGGGCAGGGCCCTACTGTCCTTTACGGCCCACTGGGTAATTGCTTTCCCGCCCAGGCACACCAACAACTTGGACAGGAGACGGGCCCAATTTTTTCCTCCACGTTTTCAAACTTTTTTGGGTCCTCCCCCCCAATGCCGCCTCCTCCCCCCCCTCCTCCACCCACCACCATTTTCAGCCTCCACAAGTTTCTGCTCCAACATACCAACCCGTGTAGGGCCCCAAACAGTGCCCCGCCGGTTTTTTACACCTGGTTTCCTCGGCGTACAAAAGGGCAAACAGGGGAAAGGGAAATGCTCCGCGTCAAGGGAGCCCAAAAAATCGATGTTGGGGGTTTTTTTCCGCGCCAACGCAAATCGGGGGAAACCCGGTGACGGGCAAAAGGGAAAGGGAAAATGGTGTCGCACTGCACCTTTATGGCGCAATTTTGTTTAAACTGGGTTTGAAAAGGTTTCCCGAAAATCTTACAACCGATCTTCAAACATTCTGAAAATTTCCAGGAAACTGTGCATTTCACTTCAAAAACCATTCCAAAAAGCCCGGAACACTCTCCTTGAGTTGCAGGGGGCAGAACGGCCCCCCCCAACATACTCTGGAAAAATTTCCCGCCTGCACATGTTGGACCGACCCGTATGAACAAAAGAAAGGGCCCTTTAAAGATTTTTTTATGATCCAGGCGGACAGGAAAACTCCCCTGTAAAATTTGGGTGTCAGCCAGTGGCACTCAAAGCGGGGGACACCTGCCGTTTGTTGAGGCAATTCGAGGAGGCGACCTTATTAAAGTCATTTTGCCAGGACTACGGGAAAGAAAAACGCATTCCCACTTTCCCTTTATTTCCCGGAACAGATGGGGAAAAATCTTTCTGGGCAGGGGGCGGAGACTGGCGCTACAACTTCTTCGGGCCCCAAGACCGGTGGGGACTTTAAATGGAGGGGAGGAGGAGGAGGACATTGGAAAACAAAACATTTTCCTGGTGAAAAGAGTGGATTTCTACCCCGGTGAAAGAGAGAGGAGCTGGGGGGAGGTAGAAAAAAAGAGGAAGAGAGGGAGAAGACCCGCAAAACAAACCAGTCAGTATACAGTGGAGAAAGGGGGCCGGAGCCCCTCGGGAAACACCCTTTTGGGGGGAAGGCCCGCAGCAAAGCGATTTGCCTGGCTAGTTACAGCCCCAATAAACCCGCATCCGGCAAAGGGGTACTTCTTTGGGTCTTTCCCCCTTTTTTGGAAACCCCCGCAAAAAGGGCCAAAAAAGGGAGCCTTTTTTTAGCTGCTGAG